>JAVQJL010073645.1:0-27522 GCA_036024295.1 Nannoperca obscura | reverse complement strand
ATATATATATATATATATATATATATATATATATATATATTACATTTACATTACAGTTAGGCATTTAGCAGACGCTTTTATCCAAAGTGACTTCCAAAATAAGAGCTTTACATAAAGTGCATAGAACCATGATCGAAAACAACAAGAAGTCTCGTCAAACTTGTAAGAGATGAATCACAAGTGCTATAAATAAGTACATCGCTGCCAGTGGCAGAATCAAAAGAGCATTAAATCTAAGAACAGATTATCAAATACAATACATTCAAACTAAAATACAATTCCACTATAATATGCTATACTTTCGTATTCATATTCATAATATTTCCATGTACCCCCTGACAACTGCAGGTTGGGTTCCCTGGTTCAGAATCTCTGTCACAGGGCTTACTGTTGTCTATACCCACTTGTCACCGCTTTAAATAAATCTTACACAGGTGAAACAGAACTCATTGTAATGCAATGCTGTAACTCTGACAGCAACAGAAAGATGGAAAACCAAAATAAAGTCCCACATCATCAGCTGCCATCATTTTTTATTTTGTGCCCTTTGGACACAAGTCTCGCTGAACTCTAGCTATTCACAAACCAGCTGGGAGATACCGCTGCTACGCTCTCTGTTTCTCCCTCCTCCCATGGAGTCAGTTAACGTCAGTTACCTCTCCCACAGTGCTGCCTGCTGCTCTGTGTACCTCCCTCTCCTTCTGGGAAACAATCAAATCACTGCCATGAGAGAACGATCGGCAACGAAATAATTGAGGAACCGGGACAGTGTGGAGTGTGTCATTACAGCCAATCATCATAACGAGGGGACAGGCTGAGTGTATATCTCTGGTGGACAGATGGGTGTTGTGGATCCGTTTAGCCTACAGCTATTCCATCAGCATGCACATATGACAAACTGGAGATTTGACAAAAGGTGTGTTTGCTGTAGGAGCATACTCAGGTATCTAAAGGCCTATACTGTACCTACTGTAAGCAATCAATAGTGATTAAAACACCTCCTTGGAATGAAAAAAGAAACAATAAAAGGAGCAGACGTGGGGAGAAGCCTAATCACATGCTGCTGCATGACTGACAGCCACGTGATGTTCATGGGGATGTTTCAGCTATTATAGAGGTCCGAAGAGTAGAATACCAGTTTAGGCCCTAAAGCTATTTAAGAGTGTGTAGGACAAAAAAAGCCTCTGCAACTCTGGAGACTGTAAAATATAGTTAGATATATTTCCAAGAATAAATGCCTTCAGTGTTTCCACAATTTTTCCCTTTCCTGAAATTATCTCTACAATAAGTAATGGGCCAAAATAGGTAAAGGAACTGAAAACTGGTTCAAATTGACTCTCCTGTCAATTATATTGCAACAGCAGTTTTTTTTAAATTTCGGTCTGGTCTCATTTTTTTGAGTCACCCTTAAAATCTTTAATCCCTAATCCTTAAAACCGCCTTTGGGTTAGAAATGTGAGCAGGCAGTTTACAAGTTGCAGGATTGACTGCTTCAGGGTAAAAGACCCTTGAGTGGTGAGGTGTCAGACAGCCAATACAGATGGTGGCAGCCTGCGACAGCCCACGCTGTCCGCTTCTTTGTCACTTTCAATGATTTTCACTGATTATGGAGGAGGTTTGGCAATAGGAGAAGCCTCAAGTCAGGGGGCTATTGGGACATTTATGCAGCAGTCCCATTGAAGAAATGCAGGTGTCACTAAGAGATAAACAGCAAAGCCGAAAAGATTCCTGAGAGGAGATAATGGACCATTCAGAAACACTTGGCGATGTCCACCAGAGAGAAGAAACCCAGTCTTCGGCCTGAGGCATTGATAAGTCACCTATGCTAAATATAAAGAAAACTTCACCAATAAACCCAAGTAAAGGCTTCACAAGAATCTTCTCCTCAGCAAGATCGAAAATCCTCTCAATAAATGCACCCTAACAACTGCAGTGGCAAAATGTCAACAGACTTTCAACAAAATCCTGAACACAAACATATATGTATTTACCAATATATCTAATTGAGACCCATCTTATTTCACGTGTGTTGCTTAAACATGAAAGATGTCGGATCAATGGACATATTGGACACCTAACAGTTGCAACAAAGCAGGAATGCAGTATATTACAAGCCTTAAGAATGCTTGTGAGGAATATTTAGAAAAGGGCAGCAGCAGCAAAGTGCAGCTCAGGGACACTGCAGGAAGTCACTGAGGAGGATGTAACTGTCCACACACTGGCGTGGGATTAACTCCTGCTGCCAGGGTCATTTTGAAACATCAGCAGTATCAGAATTATCAAACGTCAAACCCTGAAATTAAAACCCAAGTAAGGGAATAAATGTTTGATGCTATTTCATTTTTAGTCGGAATACTTAAAGAGAGGAGCAACGGGCACACTCTGCATCACTCCAGCAGTTCTACGCATTTGCTCATCAGCTTGCAACTAATTTGGTGCAGGTGTAATACCTGTGAGGGCAATCCTGAGAGTGTGCAGGTTTTCATTCCAAACACTACAGCAGCTGTTTTCACTGATTAGTTCCTCCCTGGCTCAAAGTGCTCATCACTGAAATGATCCAGTGGCACGTTGCATGAATTGAAATCCTGCAAACACTTACAGCCCAAACATGATACTCCTGAAAGAAACATACAATACACAGCCTACATACACATACGGTAAATACAGTGCGTACAGAGCTTCTCATCTGGTTCACCTGTAGATCTTGTATCTGGTGCTGAAGCCCTGCTGGTACCTCTCCGCAGCCTCCGTGAACTCGAGGGACTGGTGGAAGGGCCCTTTATCCGACAGGAGCCAGCCCAGGGAACCGGGGACGCCATCGCCTTGTCCGGCGGCAGCTGTGGCTCCACCGGCGACGGCCCTGGAGGTCCAGCAGCAGAGCCACAGGCTGAGAGCCGCCCCCTCCCATAACAGAGACAGCCTCTTATGACTGATTCTCTGACAGCTCATGCTTCACCCAGCGACACCTCATTCTCTCCAGACTGGGAGGAGGACAGACCAGTAAGACAGTGTTACAGTTTCACAGATTTTATGGATGAAAAAGTAGTGCGTCGTGCAGATTTGGAGAGTAAAATGTGGAAATGTTCCTCTTAAACCCACTTGAGATGTAGACTAAGTGCACGATCAAATGTTACTGGAAAAATACGTACCTGATTTTGCAATAAGGACCAAACGATGCGCTCTCAAGAATAAGTGAACTCTTCCGATATTGCGAGAGATGCGAATAAAACCTCTCCAGTTCAGTGATCCGGCTAAATGCATTAATTCGTGATGAGTCTCTTCTTTCAAGCGCCACTCCAACTTGATTTCTGCTCTCGTTTAACTTTATTGCGGGAGACGATCCTCCCGCATCCGTGCATCCACCCGCTCCTCGATGGGAAGTTGCAGCAGCGGAGGCACAAACGCAGAGGAGTTCATTCTGAGGATGTCCGCGCGGTCAGAGATATTTCCAGAAGTCGAATGCAAAATGTGGATTTCTCCATCCTGAGTGAGGTTCCTTTATTACTCTGTATGATCCTTAAAGTTGCTGTTACTGACAGGCTAAATGTTGCGTGTGAGCGGCTGTTCCCCCCTCTCTGCAGTGTGAGCCGGTGGATGAATGAGCGCCTGCTTCCACACAGAGAGCTTTTCTTCCCCAGTTTTTTTTTTTTTTTTTTTTTTTACAAGTGAGATAGCGAGAGGGCGAGCAAGTGCATCGTGATGAGGGTAATAGGCTACATACCGTCTGAGTGTATTCAAGTTTTGAGGACAACAGGGTGATGATGATGATGATGATGATGATGATGAAAGTGCATCAGGGCCGTTACCATCAGTCACCATTACCTTCACATAATTCATCCTCTTTATTTTGCCATCACAGCGTGTTCTGCTCTCTGTGAATGTGGCACATTAAAAGTGTTAAAAGGAGCTTGATAATAGACTAATTATCCCCCACTGTTTTTTCGTCCTTTCTCTTCTATTGTCCTGGGCCACAGCTTCAGAGCCTGCAGCATGCACGACTAAATGGCCCACATCGACCTCTCCTATGATGCACATTGCTGGATTTACCAGTGAGAATAATTACAGACCATTATCAGAGAACATGTTTCTTGGGTGATGTGAATCAAGTTCAGGAGTGCACTCATTTTGCCATCTCCAAGCATCATAATTTACACAAAAAAACCTGTTTCTCCAAGTAAAATGATGCTTAAATGCATAATTATGCAAAAGAAGTTGACCTGTAACTTGTAAATAATAAACTTTGAACGCTCCAAACATTTTAGTGTGGATTCACATTGCTAATGGTATTTCTCAGACAGTGATGGGCGAGACAGGTGTAGGAACAGATGCCGATGTGTTTTTTTCTCCCCCATCCGCCTTCCTTGCAGAAACATCACAACTACTTGACACACAGTCGACAAATCTTTCAGACATGTGAAAGCTGAAGGATGTTAGAGGAAAGTTAGCTGCCACAAGCTTTCAAATTAGAGGGGGCGATGGCAGGGACATAGTTCTGCGTGAGTCTTCGTGGATGGGGGTCGACAGGTACAGCAGACAAATCTCTAATTAGACTCTTGTGTTTGCTCTTTGGGGGCTACAACAATGGGGGGGAAAAGCTAAATTCCCAAGCCAGAAGATGTTTGATGTTGGCACAGTTATGCTTTATGTTTGCCAGGAGAGTCCTTTGTCTCGCACTTTCAAGTCATCTTATGATTCTGCTTGTCATTCACACCGAAAACCTGATTGACAAAAGGCCTCATTGTGTTAAATGGGCTGTGAGGAGAGTGTCTGTTATTCATGATGGGGTTGAATCAATAGCCGGCTTCCATTGATTCTCTTTTGCTTTAATGTTATTTGGCCAGCGCCACTCTGGATGCCAGGGGATGTTTTATTTTTCCTTTTTCAAGCTCAAATTAAGACGGTCAATTCAATAACGAGGGGGTCACATCTTCAAAGCCTAAAAAGCTGTAGTCAACATCAGTGCTGCTGACACACGTCTAGACCGACTCAATCAACTGAAAGTGAAACACTTTGAAATTTAAAGCATGGCGCAGTCTTTTTTGGGATTTCACAACATGAGGATTTGCCTCCCCAGGTAGCTGATCTTGGCATTTGGGACATCTGTAATGATAGGGAAGCCTGTGTTTGCTTCTGCCATAAAAGGAACGCATTAAATATTCCAACTTGTAATTTGTGTGGAGAAAGGATAGGAGAAATGAAGGAGGCTAAATGAGCTTTTCCCTGCGGGCTGAAGACTGTTATAGTCTCTTGAAATCTGGGTCTTTGTTGTCTGTGTGTGCTGTAATTGAAAAGTTCCAACCCCCTGTTTCTCTCTTCGTTCTACACTTCTTTTGCTTCACTCTTGCTCTCTCTATCCAAGTTTCCCAGTCTGACTTCCCTTCCACCACCAGCAGTCTCTCCTTTCCTCCTCTCTTTCAGCATCTTTGCTGCTTCAAACTATTTGAATTCTCTGTCATCTCTTGTTTGACTCATTCTCTCCCCCCATCCCTCATCGGCAGCCTGCTGAGCTTTAGGACCAATGTAGCTGATTTTGATCATTCGCGCCCCGACCATCCGCAGAATCCACCTCTTCCAGCAGCTGAGGAAAGAATGGAGAGACTCAGAATTGCCCAGGAAGATGATGTGAAAGGGCTTGACATGGCAGTGGTGCTAATGCCTGAACTCAAATGCCTCCAGCCCGGTAACATGCAATGTGCCAAAGTTATCAGAAGTGAAGAATGACATTGTGAATTCCTCCTCCATAAGAAAGTGAGGGGAAAGAGGTTCTACTCCACTTTACATGACATGAAGGCTTTGGCATAAAGCAGGACTGTGTGTCTGTGGATGTGTGCATGTGAAGCTTTGTGTCATCTCTGTTAGAAATTACATAAAAATTACTAATTTTGTTCAAGAGCTCTGGCATCTCCCAACGAGTTCTGCACATTTCATTCTGTTTCTACTGATAACATGCTGTAACTCCCCCCCCCCACCCCCCCACCCGACTACAAATGAGTAATTACTTCTTATGCACCTTTTATTGTGAAAGAATGAATTGTATTTGATGAGCACCATGTAAAACAGATAATGGCCACATGGTGCTGTGTGCCCATTGTTCTTTGAAAGTCTCTCCAAAATGGAAAGGCGATGTAACTTGGCAGGTGGTGAATGTGAAAGTGCGAACAAAATGGAATGGATGATGATGAGGTCTCGGCTTTGCTAATTCCATTTAACCCAGGAGTGAAGACAGCGATTGGAGCGAAACCTCTCTAGTGTGAGTAATTGGACAGGCATTGCAGAAAAGCTGTTTTGGAAACGAAACAGCAAATGCACCACACTTTCATGTGTGTGTGAGGGAGGCGAGGCACATTAGCAATCGTTTCAGCACATTAAACATGATCTCACTTTATTAAAATAAATGCATTTAGGTTTGCTTAGCTTTCTTGTACAGTTTTTAGATTTTTTTATAAGTCAGCTCTGCTCTTACTGGGAGTTGGGAGAGTAAACAATAAATTAAAAAGTAGAAAAATAATAGTGCTATTTTCCGATGGGTCTGGGGTCTACCTGATTGAGCGCATATCTCTTGGTTATTCAGGTCAGGGAGCACACATGTCCGAGGCTTTGTCAAAGCTTTGGCTTCTGTGGCTCAGCTGCTATTTTTGCTTCTTCCCTGTACATGCCCTTTCATTCTTGAGTCACAGTGGAGCATTGGAGGGCTGACCTAGAATACTGTGAAAGCCTGTCACACAACAGGACACAAACATCTGTGCACAGAAAAGGTAACTAAACAGTGGCACCACTCAAGAAATCAATCTGCTTTTCTATCCATTAAATAGCCTCATGATAGAAGCACTAATGAATGCACTTGAAGATGATTGGTGCCTTTCAATGACAATGCACATATATACAAAAATCTACTTGCTGAGTGCTTGAATTCAATCTGTTCTGCTCACGAGGACTCAAATAAAGTGGTGACACTTTTCATAAATCCTTAATATTATTTTTCAGCACATGTTTCTCAAATCAATTCTTGTTTTTCCCCTTTAAAGGATAGTTTAACATACAATCTGGAAATGTGCGTTTATGCTTTGTGTACCGAAAATTAACATCGCTCTCTTATCTGTCCACTAAATATTAAGTTACAGCTAGTAATTTTCCTGTTATTGCCTATTAATCTTATCAATTAACACATTTCATTCATTTGGTAAAAATGTACAAACAAGTGCTGAAACAACTTGTTAGCTTAGTTTATTTTGCTAAACTAAGCTAACCATCTCCTGAGTTTATTTTAATTTGTTTACGATACAGATAAAGTATGAGAGTTACGTTCTTATCATCTCAACAAGTTGTGGTTTTAACCACAACACTTTTGTGTTCACAGAAATGTTCTGTGCCTTATACCTCTTTTAATGTGATAATTATTGGGGATTTGGTTGGTAATTTTGCTGCATTTAAAGAATAATGAAAAGCTCTTAAAAACCATTTAATTCTTCATTTGTTCTTTCGTTATATAAATGAAACTTTGGACAGAATGAATGCAAAGTAATTTGCAAGTGAGCTAAGTTTTCTAAAATAATCTCTGCATGTTGTTAAAAAAAGTATATTTTATGGTGAAAGTTTTGAAAATGTGAGGTTTTGTCAAGGGTACACACATGGCATATTTTATTATATTTCTGTAATGTTTTGAAATAGCACCAGATTGAAAGTATAAATTAAAAATATTTTCTCATTAGAACTCAAGTAGCATTCACCATGAACTCAAATTAACGGTGATTGTTGAGAAATTCAGTACTTGTGAATTTCAGTCTCGCATTACAAAGCAAAAACAAATCATTCAACTATTTCTTTTCAGGCAGAGATCATTCCTTTTTGACAATGAGGCACTGCAAGGAAGCAGCAATTGATGATGTTAATCAGTTAATAATTATTAATAATTATTGTGCATAATAAGTGTTCTTTAAATTGTACAAACAGGTACAAAGGTCTGTCCTTCGCCATGTCACATCTCTTTGTAGTTATCTCAAAGGATGGTTTTGGCTTGTTGTAGCTGATAAATGTGTATTTTACATTTTTGAATGTGTGTTTTTTCATGAGTTCCACCAGTCACTTGCTTCCATTAATTTCCATTAAGGGTGAAAATCAAATCATCTTTGCATGTTTGTTTTTGTAGCCTAGATATTCTGAGGGTCAGGGATGGTTGACCTTATTTTATGCTAAATGTCTTAACTTTATTAATATTTTGTATTTTTCAGATTTATATTCTGATTATGTAGACTGAAAGATAATATATCTACTTAACTGATTTTTTGGGCCATTTGGTGGCGAGCAGAAACAAGCTGTGAATGCACCACTGACATATCAGCTTTTACGTTGATATGGTGAAATTTTTTACATATCTAGCAGTTATATTCATTTGGAGTCATGTTTCTGGCCACCTGGAAAACTTTAGTCTAATATTTACACTCCATCTCTCTCCATCAACTCCTGAGAAAAATGCTTTGTCTATTAAATGCTCCATTATGTCTGCTAGCTTGTTGCTATGTTGAAAGCTATTCCAAGGTATGCTATGTTTTTCCTCTTACCCCGTATCCTTAGTTACCTTAGAAAATGTTCTAGGTATATTGTTGCAGAATTACATGATTTAAGAATAAGGCATATCAAATATTTTGTATGAATTGTTTTTATTCAGTCAATTATCTCCTAAATACAAATTACATTACAGTAAATTCGGTTGCCCCAGAAGCAATAAATAGGATGTTGTCATGTTTTTACTTTGAGCTAGGAGGCACTTTGTTGAAGAAATATCAGTGTATGGAATGGGTTGCATTGTATGGAATATGCTGCCATTTTAAACTGCTGCTGCCCTGTTTTCAAGTTACTATACTTGTTTTCTTCCTAAAGTTAAATTTGTAGATACTTGGTCAGATCACTAAGCCATAACAGTGAACATCATGTGAGCTTTGGGTCTATGTTGCATTACAATCATGAGATAATGCAGCTATAAGTGTAACTTCATTTTCGAAGTCTGCACTGCATTACAACATTGACTTAACCTTGACAAAAGAAAAGCACATGCTGTATGATGTTCGCTGTGATGGATTATTGATCTCAAGAAAGTACAAGTCTCTGCAAGTTGATTTCTATACCAAAGTGAAAAGAATGGAATAAAGTGGTTGTCTGGAAGGAGGTAAAAAGCACAAATATCATCTACAACTCTTTAAAAAAAGGTTTGTAGTGATCTGCAAAAACATCCAAAAACAGGGGTTCTAAAATTTGTTATGTAACTTTAGCTAGCTCCTTGCCACAGTCAATTAAAGTGTGGTGATTTTTTTTCACTTTGAATAATTTAAAATCATTACTTTTCTCAGCTACGACTGTGAAACACTAATAACCTTGCACTTTTCATGCTGAGCCTCTTCATTGATCGACACAGTTGGCCTCAGAATCAGGGTTGAGCTCAACGGGTGTTTCAGTCACAGCCGGTCGCTCAGAGACACAGAGAGAGCCACTGAGGATTATTTGATGGACTATTCAAGTCACCTTGGTCATATGAGAACAAAGTCATCATTTGATTATCATATATAAGATGAATGTTACAGGTGCTCTATCTGATCTGATCGCGATGCTCCTAATGCATCATAATTGTTCATAATGTATGAATGTGATAATGTGAGCACAGGAAAAGCTTAGCAGAGCTTCAGTGAATGTGTAATGATTCCTCGGTCAGTGGCGCATTAACACGTGAAAAGAAAACATCATGAGCATTTTGCCAGGGCAGTGGCCATTTGAATACATCACATTACGTCTAATCCAAACAATTGCTAATATATCCATCCTCACTGTGGGCAAAGCTGTGTACACATTCTGAAACCTGTTGCACCTTTTCCAAATAAACCAGTTTGCTGGCTCTGCTGAGCATCTCCAAACTTTTTCAAACTGTACAGGTGACAGTTTTCTGAAATAAAGTGTGACCTTCAGTTCTCATTAGATTAGGCTGTGTTACTAATTTGCTTGAGATGGAAAATTGAGTTGCCAAAAATCTTTCTGCAGGGCACACACAGTGGCTTATTATGCCAAAAGAATATATAATGATGTATTCTAGCTGCAAGGTCAGACTTATCACATATCCTCTGGTCAGAAGAGAAAGATAATATTGATTCTCCTATCATGGTTTCAGAACCTCTTCTTAGTGTGATTTTAATAATGTTATGTTGTTTTGTTGGTATTGTCAAAGTTGCTAAACAGTGTAAAAGGACCATTGTATGTACTTTTTTCCCACACTAGTGCCATGGCTCTATAGATGGCAATGTTGGTCACTCCACCCATCAGTCCAGACTGAAATATCTTAGCAATTATTGGACAGATTGTCATAAAACTTTGTACAGGCATTCATGTTACTCAGAGGATGACCCCTAATTTCTTTGGTGATCCCCTGATGTTTCCTCTAGCAGCACCATTAAGTTGATGTTGAAATGTCTCCACAACTACTGGACGGATTACCAGGCATCATGTTCCCGTCAGAATGAATTGTAATGCCTTTGGTGATCCCTTTACTTTTCATCAAAGTTTCACCAACATTTAGCATGCTACATGCTATGGTAACAGATGAAATAATGTTATCAGTGCTAAAATAGACCCAAATAGGCAAAGGAAAGTGTTTATTGGCTGCTGCAGCAGTGAGAGTGTCTTTTTGTTTTACTATGTTTTACGTTATAATAATATCTGTAGCAAAAGTAGTTACATAAGGACTTCAGCAGGGCGAGCAAATAGTTTTTGAGCTCAATTTTGGATAACCCCACTCCTTTTCCTCCTTATATTATTTGAGGAAAGTGTGTATTGTGATTCCTTAATGCTAAATACTCCCAATTTCAAGTGTGGTCTTTCATAATAATGGTTTATATTTATTTGTGTGTTAAATGTGAATACGTGCATTTGCTAGGGACACCTGTTTGTATTTTTATTTGATTGTGTATTATGAAGTAATGTGGTTGTCACATGACGATGTGACTGAGCTAGCTAACTACCAGTATAGTAAAATACCAGTGTAGCTTCTTTTAAAATGTGTGAGTTATGTTATGTTTGTTTACCCGTATATTGCTGTATTGAAAGGATATACTGTGACAAAGTTAAGTAGTTGTTTCCTTTTACTGTCAATTTACAAGTAGCAGTAGAATAGCCGTATACTTGAGAAAAAGCCATTTAATATGAGTTTACTATTTGAATAATTACAGACATGATCAGAGGAAAGTGATTGATTCCTTAATACTGAATACTCCTACTAAACTAAGTTGCTGAATCTTGTACCTTGTACCTTAGACTGTATATAAAAACATGCGACATGACAGCTCCTCACAAGTGAGGCCAAAACATGTCGATCTCCCCCTGGTGGCTGGCTGCAGTATAGGTCATAACCCTAACCCTCCTCCATGTTAGTGGATGGGACATGGGCCAAACTGAAAAGTCAAGGTACACATCAAATTCAGAAAACAAAGATGATGTCACCAGCACAAGATGGCAGCTGATATATACAGGATATTTTGGCTTCATTTTTTGTACAGTAGGAGGAAGTGGATATGCGTCGTCGGTCTTTACAGTCTATGCTAAGTACAGCCTCACAAGCGCTAGCTTAACTATGCTTGTTTGTTTTTTATTCCAATAAAGCACCTGTTTTTCCTCTTCAGCATAGAACATTTTTCTCAGACCAAAAAGTAGGACACATTTTCAACAAGACATCATGTAACATTTTCTATTTGGCAATGAGTTATGCCACAGTGCACCGTGTCACTGATGTGAGGAATTGTTGGGTTTTGTGCTCAAAGACAGACATGACATTCACTCTGACCCGTTTGCTGTCAGGATAATCTGCCCTGTCAGCTTTCATAAAGAACCAAAGGACACTAAAAAGAGTCCTTTGACTAAAACTAAGCCTCTTACTTGAATTTTAAATCTTTGCTCTTTTCATGTGCTCATCCTCTCCCCTTCCTTGTCTCTGTGTATATCAGTCAGTCTACTTATCTGTTAATCTCTGCCCCAGCCTTTCTGAAGCTGTCTGAAACTTGTTTAAGGAGGAAGCAAATTTGTTGTTAACACTCCTGCTTCACTTTCCAGGGGTTACTTAAACATCTGTCAGCATCTGTGCATAGGCACAGTGTTTTCTTTCACTTTGTCTGCAGTCATTATATGCAAATAACTCCCTCTCTGTCACTTCTTACCTGTGTAGCCGGTGGTCCTTATTAACCTTTTGCACTGCAGTTGTATGTATGTCGTGACAACTTTTGCACCACAAATAGCTTACACGAAACCTGTGCTTTCATGTACTAAGTTTTTACTGCGTTGGACAGCGAGTGTGAGATTATGCTGTCCAGTGGATGAAGTGTGTCCAATCTCCCGCCTGGAAAAGAGATCAGGAAAGGGAGAGAGACAGTGTGCGTGTTTGTGGACTAGTTTTGTTTTGCTTGTGAGAGTCATTTTCAGATTTTTGGGGAAAGTGAGGTCATTGTGGCCAGTCCCCGCTTCACCCGGTTCAATTGGTAGTTGGAGGATTAGGATTTTGGATTAGGGATTAATTTTGAAATTAGGTTTTGCTCAGGGTAAGAGTTCGAGGCAAGAATAAACTCAGAGAAATCACGTGTAACACCTGCTCACAGATATAGTTTACATAGGTCAGTAGATATCCCCAACTGCACTCTGGGGAAAGTATGACATTTTATAAAAAAGAATGAATCTCATAAATGGATTGTGTTGTTTTTGCAACATGCCTGGATTACTTCAATTTTAATATGTAGTTGTACATTACTGAAAGAAGAAAGGTCAATGTTCTTCCTTGTAGTCTGAGAATAACATCAACTACATTTTTTAAATGAGATGAAATTGTTTGTGAAACACGTACATTTGCTGTGTGAGATCCCTCATTCAATATGAACTCCCCAAAGAGACAGCAAGCATACAGCACAGTGAGTCTGAACAATTTTTGTAACAAGATCATGTAGTTTTAAGTCTTAAGCTTGCGTTAAAAAATGTCTACTAAAACGGACGTGCATGTTTTGTAGGAAACCTTATAGCACTTGGATTCAAATGATTTGACAGAATAAAGATGGAATCTTATGTTACATTGAACCGATCTGCAAAGAGTTCATCATCAACTAAAGCATAATTTACATTTTTATGGTTTATGGTTTATTTAGGCAACTTATAGCACCAGAGCAACAGAGTAAGGAAAGGTCATGTCCTCATAATAATTTATTTATCCAGTAAAATATATACCTCAACTTCTACAAGATGGTTTGCCCCAGATTTTGTACAAAGATTCATGATTCCCAGAAGATGTATCCTAATGACTAATCACCTGACTTTTCCTTTTGCGGCAACATCCCCCTGGTGGCTGGGACCCATTGCAGACTAATATAATGTATATATATATATATATGTTGTTATAACATTATTAGCATGTTGGCATTTATTGTGAGCTGATGTCTAGCATTTAGCTCAGAGCATAAATACTGCCTAAATACATCCTTTCAGAGCTCAAAATGATTTATTGAAGCTCAGCGTAAGTTCAGTCAAGAAGACTATCTTATGCCTCATTCACATCTCTCTCGCTTCTCTTAATCAGCTGATTATGAGCAGAGCCCATCCTGTACTTCTCACGGCTTCTCTATATGATGATGTCACGATGGGGTATAGTCACCAAAGACTCCTAACATCATTAACATGTCAATAAATATTTGTTTGCTCAGTAATTTATAAAAATAAGAATGCAGTATTTTCCACCAGAATTATACTGAAATAATGAAACTGTTAAATAATACATTTAAAAAATCAGCCAAGAGTTCATTACAACACAAAATGTGTATCTCAAGTCCTGTACAGTAAAAGAAAATCAACATAATCCAGGCAGCAATTACCTTCATTCCAAATATATGGCTAATCAAATTAGTAGTATACAAACATTTTTTGTAGTAGGCAGGGTTGTTATGTGTCAGACCCCTATCTGGCCCACGGGCCTCTGAGCTGCACGCTCTGTTTGGGTTAATGAGTCATGATAGTCCAAGCAGTGGCGTCTGGATCTACATCAGCTGGACTGTGTCCGCTCTGCAGCCTCTGCATTTTAAAAGACAGGTTCACTGTAGGACAGCATTTGACGTTCTTCAAATACAAACAGTAAAGAGTCTCAAAAGTCTCCATGCCTGTCTCAATTATGACGCATGCTGATGAGCCTGTTCAAAGCAGCCGCTGACACATCGGCATCACAGGCTGGTGTTTTTATAAGTTTGCTTCTTGCAGTTCCTATTGGTCTTATTTGTCTTTTATGTTTGTTTTGTTTGTTATATTGCTTTTATTCTTGAGTATCTGTGTCCATTTTTAAATTGTATTTGACTTGCTGTTTACATGCTTTGTACTATGTACTGTATGCACTTTGGAACTGCTGTTTTTTGTTAGTGCTATATAAATAAAGCTTAATTAGTTACTTCCATCAGCATCAAGTGATTCAGTGATTGAGTTCAATGTCATGGCAGGAAGTTCTGGTTATTAGTCTGGTCATCTTTTATCAAAAACGTCTTCTTCTGCCTCTGTGTTGTTAATGGCTGACCTGAGATCACTAATTTCCAAAGGGCATACACTTACTCATCTTTATACTTCAGAAAGAGTGCAGACACAGAGTATATTCATTTATTTCCCCTTTCAGGTGTAATGTCAGCTTCACCAAAGGTCTCTTCGAGTGCTAGTTGTCTGTTATGGCTGCTAATGTTTATTTCAAAGTGCCCAGCATACAGATCAGAGTCCTGGTGTGGAGGCAGTGGAGCTGCAGGTGTGAGACTGGAAATGAGAAATCATCACCTATTGTCAGGGATTAAGAGTCTCATTTGAAAACATAGAATTGCACATTATTGGTGTTTCTCTTCTTGAGACGAATACTGGAATCCCAACTGAATTAAGCATTTCGGCTTTTGAGAGATTAAGCACAGACTTTCACATGAAAGAAGACTTATTAATCATTACAATAGCATACGATGGCCTGTTTACAGTAACTCTGATCAAAAGGATTCAAATTTTTACAGTTTTAGTCATTAAGATGAACAAACTTTTAATTTTTGAATTTAAGTGAGGATATAAATAGAAGGGGATGAAAGTGTTTTTTGAGGGGGGTTCTTTGTTTTGAAGGCTGATGCTTTCATGAGTCCCTCTGGTATTTACCATCACCTGCTCAAGTTTCACTCTATTTCCCTTATGTGTGTGTTTTTGCCACTGTATTTTAATTGTGTTTTTCTTCTAACTTTGTCCCTGTGCAATATAATGAACTCAACTTGTTAACCTTGACAGAGCACTCTTCTGCAGCACTGACGTGACAGAACATCCCACACGGCTGAAACCTGAAGCTGAACGTTCAGCAACACTTTAAGGCAAATCTCCTCCTCACTTTCAACCTTTTGTTTAAGGTGGCACTCTTGTAAGTATAAGTGGATTTCAAGGACCTTTTCGTGGTGTGGAGTGAATTAAGCCGCAGACATTTTTCAGAGCGAGTATCTAATTTCACAGCGAGTTTGTGGTGTGTGTTTTTCTTTGCCTCTTGGCCTGTCAGAGGCTGGAGGAGAGGTGACAGAGGCTCAGAGCACAGGTCAGGAGGTGCAGACACCATCATTGATCCCTCTCAACTGGATCCCCTGGAGCTCTGGAGTCTGAGAAAACATCTGAGATGTGCCTGCGTGTGTGTGTGTTTGTGTGTGTGTGTGTGTGCACCGAAAATATGCACTGTATGTATGAACTGTCTTCGTGTGAGTATCATGAGGAGTAGGTAGGTGCCGCCTCACTCGCAGTGTCTCAAAATAGAGTGAAATTCCTGCTGGGGTGTTGGAACAAATATTAGTTCATAGGAATGTGACACTCAGCAGCTCGGCATTGATTTTTACATGTAAGTAAGTTCACTGTGAGGCAGCAGTTTAACGTTAGAACAACACTGCTCTGAAGGAAACACAGGTCCATTTATCATAGGACTTTGCAAGTTATCACACGAAATGACAAGAGTTCTATCTGCGTATCTAAAGAAATCTCCAGTCTGATCACATTAAGGCTTTCCTTCTGGCCAGTGTCAACATATTTCTGTGTCTTGCCTCTAAGCACCATATCTGGTATAATAGAAAGTCATTTACTGATACATCATTAAGACAAAGCCAAACAGCCAGTGCTACAATACCAGCAGTGAAGCTCATCTGCATTCCAAATGTGCAATACAAATGGGAGGATGAAATCAACACCGGTGCAAGGCGTGCGTCCCCATGCTTCACTGTGTTAAATTAAAGAAATGTTTTGTGTGGCACACTCCCCCACCCAAACACAAACGCATACCCATATTGACACACAAGCATCAATGCACAATTGCGCTTTGTCTGCAGATTAAAAAGAAAACCCATCAAAATATTTCTTATAGCCTCATAATCAATATTGAAAGTGGTGAAGTGTGAAAATACGAGAAAATAAAGAACAATGCCGTTGAGGAAGAGAATGTTTTCTCTTTAAAGTTTTTAATTTTTCAGCTCTGTTGACAGGTTCAGCTTTGTTGTGGAAGGAATCGGTGTCTCACGTCGCAGTATCGATCCTAGCTGTAATATTGTGGGTTTTTCATATCTTGCGAGCTCTCATCTCATTACATAATAGTTTAGTTTACGGGCCAAAAGATACCTGGAAGCAACAGATTTGACAGCAGCCACTGACTTGAGGCTAATGTTACACACAGTCTCTTCATCAGTAGTGTTCAGGATCAAAGTTCATTCACTGTACTTAAATACAATTCTGAGGTATTTGTTCTTTACTTGAATAATTCCTTTTTATGCTACTTTATTCTTTCACTTCACTATATTTCAGAGAGAAATGTTGTCCTTTATACTATCTTTTTCTGACAGCTCTAGTTACATGATTGAGGAGAAGAGTGTTGATCCAACACATCAAAGTCTGTTCACGGGTCTTGCGGAGTACAAATGTGATGAAAGATGGTAAAAGCCTTTTGTGGCTCCAGAATACGGTTACTGCACCCTCAATGTGGAAAGATAAGGGACACCTTGCCAGCGTCCCCATGCCCAAGGGACAAAACTGGGGACAAAACATCCCCATTGAGACTTCATTCTCCTACATTCTGATGAATTTGTTGCATGAAATTTAAAGTCCTCTGCTACTCTCAACATGAATATAAATGAAATAAAGAGTCAATAAGAGTAAAGCACAGTTGCATCAGTTATATTAAGAATTAAAACACAACAGATCATATACATGGGCAAAATGTTTGGTCTGTCAAAATAAACTATTTGGCATATTTAAAAGAAGCAAGAACTCACTGACTACAGAGGCTACTGGTGGATGACTCAACAATGCATTTATTTGTACAATTTCATTCCTTGTTTTTGTCTGTATTTGAACAGCCTCTTTATTTTTACGAGTGGACTTGAGCTGGAGGTATTCGCTTGCATTTTTAAATAACCTTGCGCCTGAGTCTCCATCATTCTAGGTGTCATTCTTTTCCACGAATTCTGACTTAATACTTACATACCAAAATGGTGGACAAAACATGATTTCT
Organism: Nannoperca obscura; assembly: GCA_036024295.1. Lineage (NCBI taxonomy): Eukaryota > Metazoa > Chordata > Actinopteri > Centrarchiformes > Percichthyidae > Nannoperca > Nannoperca obscura. The sequence continues at coordinate 9,980 of JAVQJL010073645.1, read as the reverse complement.
CAAAGTTGAAATAATTCAAACTGGTGGTCATCACATAAACCTATCGGATTGTTACATTATCCAGGAGACTCCGGTGCTTCTGTGTTGAGTGGTGGACATTTACTTCATAATATAAATTTGAAATAGGTGAACAGAATGGGAAACAGTGGCTCCTCCTACTTTGCAGCTCTATTATATATAAAGCAGTTAAGCAAGCTAAAAGATGCTTACACATTATTGCATCAGTAGCAATCTAATAATATTGTAATATATTGTACATATATATAATATACAATACAATACTTTTGAGACTTTAAGTACATTTGGCTGGTTCTTCTCTTTTACTCAAGTAGTATTTAGAATACAGGTCTTTTACTTATAATGAAGTATTTTTTTACTGTTGTACTGACACTTTTACTTCAGTATAGGATCTGATTACTTCCTCCACCACTGCTCTTTATTATTCCTGTTAATGACTTCAGGTGAATGAATGAGAATGAACTTGATCTGCATGTATTCATGAGTCATGACTTTCTCTGATTTGGCATCATTGTCTTCTGATTCATGTTTGTATGACAAACAGGCAGGTTAGCATCAAGATTCAAGTGTCTCAAGTGTTCAGTCCTTTAAACCAGTCATCACTTGAAGCAAGGCTGATGCACACAGGTCCGTTTCTTTACATTCTGTTTTCTTCTACAGACTGTTGGTGCCTACAGCAGGAAGTTATCAGAGCACAAACAAAAAGCTGTTTAAGATCATCTTGTCTCCCAGTCCCTGTTGATTCAGCTAGGTTCCGACTGGTCTCGTTTCTTGCATACAAACAATAATGAAAACAGATTTGTAATTGAATGGTATATGATTCAGAAAAATAGCCTCCATCTTTCCAAAATAGAAACCTCTTTTCCCCTTTTAAATTAATATATTTTGGCCTTGTCTAACTAATCATATTAATTACATGTTTGGAAAGCTGAATTTAATGGCATACATGATGAATACCCATTGTAAAAATTGTTCATAGATTGGTTGCCTGAAGGCTGAAAAGCTCTTTTCGCTTTAAAAAACATCTTGTTTCTTTTTTGTGTCTTTTATGAATGTTTTTTTGCCGAACAAATATACACCTAGACTGTCCTTTGCAATTCATTATGAAACAATAGCTTGCAGGGATAAGAAATAAATAGCTGCAAATAATTCATTTAAACTAAAAGAAAATACCATCTCAGTTCTGGCTCACTGCTAGCAACAAAGGCAGTGATAACAACCTGACGGCAGCGATTATAAACCATGTTCAGTAAAAGAGGGAAAAAAGGAGCTGAGCTATAACAAAGATTAACAGAATAATGCAGAATCCCTCTTCAGATCAATGTCAAACTATTATCTGTCCCATTTCTTTCTAACCTGGCCATTACAACCCTTCATATATAATGTACCTGCTTTTTTCCCTTTGTTTTCTTTGATCATGCACTTTGCAGTCTCATCAAGTGCGTGGGTTACAAAGTGCATTTTGTCCGCGACTATTAGAATAAAGAATGCCAAAGCATACAATTATGTTTGAGCCTTGCAATTTGCATTTGTTGTGTATAAACAGATCATAAATGCACCTACCGTACAATTATAATGACTGCAGAAGTCAGCTCTTCATGTGACTTGTGTTCTGTGGAAAGAGAAAAGGCATGCTTTTAATGTGATTGATATCACAGTTTCACCATTAATTAATGTATTGTGGTTTTATAGCTTCAGTGGCTTGGCAACACTAATAGCTGACAGCACCATATGTTAGGCACAGAGATCTCATGATGACTTTATAGTTCTGAGTATGCAATAATCTAGAATGATTATTGTGTGGTAAATGGTTTATTATTATTTAGTAAAAAAGTGCCTTGGAAATACTCAGTAAAGTACATTTACAAAGTATTTTTTTCCTCTGACAGACAGAATGATCTGCTGTTCTTTGAGTGATTCCTCAGAGGTCACAAAGTAATTGACACTAAAATTGAATAGTCTGAGTAAACAATTGCTTCAAAGCAGTTGAGATGCAGGGTCACTGTTTGCTTTAGTGTAGTCTAAATGAAAATAGATTTCTGCTGCAATTGGCTGCAGTCTGCCTTCCCTCGAGGACCTGTACACCACCAAGAACCTGATGCATGCAGGAAAAATTGTGTCTGACCCCTCCCATCCCAGTCACAAACTTTAAAACACTCCCCGGGACCCCCCTGTGAAACAGACTCTGGTATCCCCCATAACCCCCCTCCCCATGGTCACAACACTTTATACAATAACATTTGTACACTCCATATGATGAACTGCACATCCTCCAGCTAATATTTTGCACATTCTGCACAAAATGTACAGCTCTTTTATATTATTGTATTTTGTATTTTTTCCCAATTGTATCTAGTATTATCTAGTAATATGTATCTTCTGTTATTTATCTTATATATCTGTATATATTTGTTTATTTATGAAGCTATACACCAAAGCAAATTCCTTGTATGTGAAAACCTACGTGGCAATAAATCTGATTCTGATTCTGCTGTGCTTCCAAAGCAATGAGTATGAACTGTATGTGCCTAAATTGAATACCACTGATGTTTCTGGTGGTGTTTTGTGTTTTAGCTTGAATATAGTGTCAGCAATCACTTCAACTGCCTCTTGGTATGTTATCAGAGACCTGTGAGCAGTTTTCTTCAACTTTTGGACCCTGAAAGCAGCATTTTGCTGCACTTATACAATAGTCCACATTAGAAATAATAATAATAATTTCATGGCAGGACAGGAATCTTCTCCATCTGTAGACTTTCTTATTGAGTTGATGCAGTTTTTTTTCAATTTTAATCCATGATAACAGCCAGAGTTCTGGCTTGAATTTAATCTTTTTCAAAGACAGAAAGTCAAGACAAATGCATCTAAGCCTCTCTTCTTTTGCACCAAAGACTGTCTCAGTTTTGTCTGTATTTAGCTGACAGAATGTCAGGCATTAATTTGTGCAATAGAATGTATTTTGATCACACAAAATAGTTGAACAACATACTTGTACTCAAGTAGTAAACAGACTTGAACTTTACTGCATAGTCCTTCACAGAGACTGAAGGTGTTTGTTGTTTGATGTCGGCACTGGAATTTTTATTATTATTTGTTTTTAGTTCTGAAGAGCATTTAGGACATCAAGGACGAGGAGTCATGTGGTTCCTCGTGAACCAGTTTAAGAACAACACTTTTGTAGTCAGTGTTTTGATGGACACAGTACTGGGTAACAGTCTAAAACAAATTCGCAATAAAATAGTTTCATTTTGCTCCATTGCTGTCACCTTTGCTGAAAAAACATACTAGCTATGTAAGTCACAGTCTAACAGTAAATGATCAATTATCCCCTAAACCAGTGTTGTTCCAACCAAGTGTACTTCTGTAGTTGTCAGGGGGAACCTGGAAAGATTGTGGAAGTGTGCAATAGTAATATAATAGTAATAGAAATTAAGATTTGTGTTACATTTGACTCAATATGTGGAAATTAAGTCAGACATAAAACCCAAACACTAAGTTTTGCTTAGAGTGCATGAAAACTAGTAAGCAAGTGAGCAAAGAGAAAACAGTTAGCAAAAGTGGATACATGGTTATAGTAGTTATAATAAGGTAAATAATGGATAAACAAATGAAATACTTAGCTAAAAATAATAAATAAATCGTTAGAAATAGATAGAATGGATAAACAGTTGAAATTATTAACTATTGTTAGTTAGGTAAAAGTAATAGATAGATGATGGAAACTGCCAGCACCATATTGTAACAATATCCACTTTTATATTATTAATAGTGTTAAATAGCATCTAGTTTAGGATAAATTAAAATTAACACATTTGTATCATGACAAGTGGCGTTGATGACGTTAATTGAGTACATCTGACATGGCTGTCTGACAAAGGTTGGGAACCACTTCGCTAAACCATAACAAATGATCTGTCCAGAGAAATGTGGTCTCACACTTCATCTTACAGCTCTGTTATCTCATGGGCTGCCAGGTTCAGCAAAATTCCCCTGACCAAACTCCATTTAAACGGACCCAATAAATTCAATTATCTATTTAGAGACCTTTGCAGGAGCAGGCTGTCAATTCAAAAGAATTATTCGACTCTGCTATGACTGCACACATACACACACACACACATACGTTCACTGTATTTTTCTAAGCTTTCTTGCCTTATAGGTCTACTTTCATTTGCTCTGTTCCCTTCCACTCTGCCCTGCTAAGTCCCTATTCTTCTGAATACAAGTGAATGAAGAAATATTTCTGAATAAAGAAATCCCTTGCTTTGAGAAATAAGGAGCTGTATTTACTTTTAAAAGTGTTTTCTTTTCACTGCTTTAGGGCTTCTTTCTGCTTCTTATTTCTTTATATCAAACCTTTGATAATAAGTAACTTTAAAATGTGCCCACTTTCAGCAACATGGATGTCAAGGTGGACCTCAAGACTGCACAGTTCTTTCTGTGCTTAGAGTTAGCATGTTCTTCCTGTGTCACGGTGACATCAGGGCAGAGGGATGATTGATGATCCAAATTCCAATAAAAACAGAAACAGAAATCAACAAAACTAAACAAGACACACATGAACAGTAAAATTCCATCACATAGACACAATAAGAATAAACTGCATACACACTCACAATAAAGACTGTCCCCTTACAGTAATTCATTTAAAACATGCCAATATTGGTTTAAAAAAACATGGCACTGGGTTGGGAGGTTTTACTGTAACCAGATTGTTGCAGTACATGTAAATGCGTTTCCTGATTTCTTGTCTTAACCTGGTTTCTCCAAGTAACATGATTTAATGTGTGCATGTAAATATAGTCATTAACTAATTTTAAATTAATTACAAAAGAAAAATCAAAGAATTTCAGGTCAGGACTGTATTTCTTGGCATTGTTGTAAAAAAAAAAAGAAAGAAAATAATATGAGTAGACAATACATTTCATCTTCCTCATAAGAGTGCTGGGTTATCCCACATGAACACACACGTAGACACACGAGCATGAAACATTAACATGTAGGCGTGCGGATTTTATGACCATCTGCTACATCATTTCATGGGGATATAAAAAGTGGCAGCAAGCCTCATACATATAAAGATGTCCTCATCAGGTATTCCTCCGATGCAGGATTATGTGTTAACTTTCTAGACCCCAAGGTAAATTCCACCTTTGCCGTCTCTGTTCGTGGGGCTCGCCGATATAATGTTAATTTAGTTACTGCGCTGTGATTTGTCACAGGGTGGAGAGCCAAAACTAAACTTCAAATGCTCTGATGCAACCCTCCCATATGTCAAATCAGTCCACTCACCAAGTTCTCCTTCTTTTGACCCACTTTTCCCAATAGTTGCTGGATGTCTTCTGAATAATGACATTGAAGTGATGGATGCAGCCATCAGTCACACACTAACATTCAAGTAGGCCACTGCCCACATAAACCCCGCATTCATCAGTCGCCTCATGTTGCCGTTTTATGCCAAACACAGATTGGAAATTGGAATCCAACTGAACCAACAACTTGCGGACAGTGAGGGGAAACCTGTGTGTGTGTGTGTGTGTGTGTGTGTGCACGTGTCAGGATCATAATTCTCACTATTTATTTCTTGTTGGTGGTGCAGATCAAGTGAGGTGAAGGTCAGCCACTTTCTGCAAGCCGAGGTCGAGCTGAAGGAGCTGTGATGGATGGATGTGGACAAAAAAAAAAGCAAGGTCTCGTGCCACATATTCTCAATGACACTCTGCAGTGTTAAAGCATGTGGTCATGTTGACATGGCAGCAAGTAAAGCCACACAAATGACACTGGGAAGTTGAAGAGTAAAACTGTCATTACTCATTGTGTTAATTTAACAGTTTGACACTGATATCCATCAGCTGCTCATGCAGTGAAATCTGTGACATGGATTACAATGTTACATTCGAATCAGTTTCATTTAGTAAAATAAGGGAAATGTGAGCATGTGATCAGTGAAAGATACAGTAGCTCACTCTGGTGTTACATGTAAATGTACAGTCCTGCTGGGATCAAGTGTAGTGAAAAAATGCTATAATGTAATAATAATAATAATGTGTTTCTTTATTTCCCAGAGCCATGACTTTTTAACATTATTAATGCTACTGTGTAATATATTTGTTTCATTTTAAAGAGTACATTTATGGCTCAATTGTGAGTTTGTCTGCGAAAGAGACACGTCACTTACGTCTTATAACTCTCAGTAAAAGAAAGTTATTATTATTATTTATTTCAATTTTACAATTTCCACCTAAACTATATATTTTACTTATGGCAACATTTTTATTAAACAAACTGAATAATCCTAAAATGCCACAGATTCAGGAAATGTGTAACCTATTCAATATTACAGTGATGAGTGGAACTAAATTATTCTTCATTTTCAGCCAGTCTCATTATTCAAGCACTTGAATAAAGGTTACATCATAGAAATGTGGTTGGGGGTTGTTGCTAGAGAAAACAAGGGCAGACAAGTCAAGCAATAAAATATTTTCATTATGAATTCATTTAGCTGTGTGTTTAATTAGTTGTGCAGTCAAGCTTTCAAATATAATTCCCTTCAAAATCAAGAGATACCTTAAAACTGTGTTTTTTGTTTGACCAACGATCCAGAAACTCAACATATTCAATGTGTAAAAAACTATGAACAGAGTAAAGCATTACATTAAAGAGCTGGAACCAGATACTGTTTAAAATGCATCGCTGTCCCGGGATCAATTGTTGTAATTCTGAAAAAATGCTATAATGCAATAATAATGTGTTGCATCATTTCCCACAGCCAAAATGGAGTTGTGGAAAGCATCATTTCCCCATGTTTCTAGAATATTAAACTGGCAGCTTCAGAGATGTTATATGTGATTGACAGATGGGCAAAACGGGCAAAGTCCCTCCAGTGCACACACAGACTGTAAGTTCAGGATTAACAAGCATGTTTGACTTACACCCGCTGAACCTGTAAGCAAGTAATTATACAAACATTATGTGATGGGTTGCAGCAGTAAAAACCTCTTGGTCTCTCCCTCGTTCATTCTGTCTGAGTTTTAAAAACAGTAACGTCACAGCCACAATAAACTGTTTGATTTTTGATTTATACAGTTAACTGCCTGTACTAGTGCAGACGAGTTATGGGCCATTTAAAACTGTCGTCTGTCAAAGCAGGGATGAAGGTTGAACCCCAAATGCCATCGCACACCGATGTCTGGTGTGTTGCTGCTCACAGACTCTGTTCAGCTGATCACAAGAATAAAGCTCCACACATCTTGAGAGTTGTAGTGTGAACAGAAGTGCATCTGTAGGACTTCCAGGTCAACTGCTATTGGAATTATTTTATGCATGATGTTTTTAAGGTCTCATATGTTTATTGCTTTTTATTGTCCTTCCTCTGGAAACTATTTTGTGCACTTGATTTAAAATGTGCCTCCTCTTAGGTATATAAACGCAAACATTTTTCCACTGTAAATGTACTTGCACACATGTTTGGGGGTTACACAGGACACATTTAAAAAAAACAGTTAACTGTCTGCTGGATTCATATTTACTGTACAGACATGAGAGGGGTATTGATCTTCTCATCTAACATCTAAGAAAGTGAATTAGTGTGTTTCCCCAAATATCAAACTAGTCCATTAAATTGTGTAGATTTCAAACATGCTGACTCTCATTTGGACATGGGACAGATCAGAATACTTTTATAGAATTTATTTTAAAAATCTTTAATTTTGCCTTTTATTACCTAAATACTAACCAAATCGATTATTACAAAAACATTATTTTTTATTTCTAAGTCAGATTCAGATTCAATTATTTCAATCATTATTATTTACAATCAGTTTGACTATTTCAAAACCATTCTAAATTCTCTTCAAATCTGACATCAGAGAACAATATGGGCAAACAGGAAATCTGATTATGATTTGGGAAAGATGATGCAGTTCTCTGTTGCAGCTTTGTAATTTTAACTTAAAACAGATCCACTTTCAAATTTAGAAAGATGTCTTCTGGTATTCTGGTAGATCATTTGACATAATATCTACAGTAGAGCTAAGACTAAAAAACAATGGACTGTCACAGATTTTGTACAGATTCTTGGGACAGATGATATGGTCACAGTTGGTTAAAGACAGAATGGTGTCATCCAGGCAAACATTTTTAATGAGAGACAAACTAAGACGTGGTTGAGAGGTGACTAAATACTGCTTATGTCTGCCGATGTGTAGCAAAAAGGTTCTTGTAACATCTGTGCTTGTATTTGTGTGTGCTGATGTTGGGGCTGGAGTCTTAATTTTCAATAAAACTGCAGTGGGGATTCCAATTTTAGGATTCCTTAGCCTGCAGATGACCAAAAAGTCCTCCAAAAATAAAATAAAACGAATTGCAGAGGGTTATTTTGTCATTTGCACCCACTGGTTTTCTCTGTTCCAGGCAAAACGTGGCATCTACAGGAGACACAGTTGCTGATGATTTGACAAGTGTGACATTTACAAACAAATCTCTGGGGGCTGAGAGAAAGCACAGACACATTTTCTTTCCTGACAAACTTTGATGAAAGCCAAGAAGACACAATTGATCTTCTCCCGCTGGGTGTCTTGGCGTTTGAGTCGGCATCTGTTTTCTGTGTGAGTTTCCGTCTTGTCACTCTGTGTCTCATGTAATGCTCACCTTCAGGCTGGTGGACTGATCTGTGTCCATGTAAACCCTTTACGTCGAGTCTGCCAAAGCAGCTGAGAACAAGGTCTTGATTGCTTGTGCTCTTTCCAGACCATGTTTCGCCAGATGGCTCCTTCTCCATTATAACAGGAGCTCTCTCATCACTGTTCCAGAGCTTTTTCTTTCTATTATAATCACATGGATTAGATGTGGTACATTTTCAATGAGATTTTTTTCTTGCATGTTGTTTGCAACACTTTTATGTTTCTCTGTTATGATATATTTGGTCAGAATCCTTCTTTTTGTGCTCTGGTACAAATATGTGCATGCATTACAGTGTGCTAATAATACTGAGAGTGGTTATTTCCTGCGACAGGAAATTCATGATTTTCTAGCTAAATGAATACAATAAACCCAGTGGGATATGGGTAGCCCAATGATCTATGATAGAACAATACAGCAGCATTCACACAGAGTATCATTTAGAAGTAAATCTTGCAAAAGAAAATGCCACGCTTTCAATACCAAAGGAGCACTGGAGCCCTGCAGGACTTGTTTCCTGAAGGTACAGAGACTGTCCTTTAAAAATAAAACACACTTGCTTGGCAGAGCATGCCTTTACCCTGTATTTTCTTCAAAAAGCTTTTCTTTTCACATGTCGAGGAGTCATGGGGTTCCTTGGCTGAGTTCACTGTAATTATGACAGTGGGGGAGAATGTCTTGAAACGACTGGGAAATGATGAGCAATGCATCAAATTCATTCATTCAAGCTGGAAAAAAGTGAAATTATATATCAGGAGATGCAAAGAAGCAATTTCCTCCCTCTAAGCATAACTTAGCCTACACCGAGCAGTTGAGGCCCCACTGACATGCTGTGATTATGCTCCATATATGAAATTAAACATCCCTCCAAATATCTGAGTCTAGTAGCACTAACACACGTAGCAATCACTGCAGTGAAATTTTACATGCAGAACGAAAGCTGAATATTTTCTGTAGCTCAAACAATGGGATCGGGTTAATTACTGATACTTGTACTTTATTTAGACAGGCTTTCTCTCCAGCAATCTGTCACTGCAGACAGCAACCGTACTGTCATCTTCCCCACAGCGTTGACTGTGGAGAAAGCTGCGGTCATGTGGTCATGTCTCCTTGCCTACTGCCATCTGGAGACACTGTCAAATATAGACAGACTGACTCCAGTGATTAGAGTTATGCCAAACAGCCATATTCAAGTTGGGGGGGGGGGGGGGGGGGGTGTTTTGGCATTGTTTGGCCATTTGGTTTGCGTGGATTTACGTGGTTCATTTAGAGGACAAACAGGA
>JAVQJL010073644.1:0-11557 GCA_036024295.1 Nannoperca obscura | reverse complement strand
CTAAACGGGGCGAGTGTGTGTGTGTGTGTGTGTCAGTGGACCACAGGTTTGTGTGAGAGAGATTAAGTGTGTGAGTGACTTAGAGAAAGAGGTATGTGTTGATGTGCCATGTGATGCCTGTGAATCACCTCTAATGTTTTTCTCCCTCCGTGTCCCCGGGGCCTTTACCGCCTTCATGTCCACACATGCTAACTCACCCTCCCTCCCTCTCTCCCTGCCTGCCTCTTTTCATCTGATCTCTCTCTCATAAACACACACACCTTTCTGTAAACTATGCTTCTGAGGACCTGATGTTGATTCACGAGCTTCTGTCTTTAAAGCTGCACTAGTCAGTATTTTTCAGATTTGAGTTTGATCACTCAGTGCACAGCTTGACCTTGATTCTGTGCTTCTTTTAGCTCATTGTTTTGGTTTTACTGCGTATTTAAGGTATGCGTCAATGCTTTTCTCAGGAAGTTTTGTTTTCAGCAAAAAAGCTGATAAAAGCCAGTGTACACAACCTGCCCAGGATGAAAACAGTAAACAGATAATGTTAGCTAGACGCTAAAGAGACGCTTGTTTTTCCCAGGAGCTGGTGGAGGCTGCAACCGAGATACAGTGTCTGTGAATACTGACGTACATTCATTACGTGGCCACAAATATGACTCTTATGGGATGATTATCTTGTTCTGTGTCTGTTCAGTATGTTATTTACATGCGCTAATGTGAAGTTTTCTCACCCCCTAGTGGTCAACATTTGGCTAATGCAGCTTTAAAGTCTGACATTTTTACATAATTAAACAGTTTCACTGGTCTGTCTCCTTGTATAGACACAAAACCTATAGCCAGTCGTTGTCACTGTGAGGAAAGAAAACGATTCAAAGAGATGGTAAAGTAACAGGAAGATAATCTTACACATAACTGTAAATATATCAGTACCCACTGTTTGGGAGATGGGGTGTTGTACCATATCTAAAAATCCTAATGTTGCAGCTGCCTTGAAAGGGTTTGTCACCTGGACCTCATAAGAATAGAAACACACAGAGAAACACACATCTTCGCAGCCTGTTTTCATTGAAGGGTGGTTGTTAATTTCAGTGAAAGGAAGCCGTTCCGGTGGTTTCATGGTGGCGTAAACGCAGCTGGATACGGTGTTGGTTTTGTGGCGGGTGGAAACACAGGTGGGGGAAATGCTTTACAGCCTGTAAACAAACACTCCTCCTGTCATTGCTGCTCTGAGATCTGCAGCCTGGTGAGGCTGGATGTTAACGTTGGTGTTTAATCTGTTCTTTAGAGAGTGTCCCAGCTTGTCATGAGTGCCTGTTGTCACGTTGATGCGTGGGCTCGTTCATTATGACTCCATGACATCGGGTCCTTGTTTGCATGGCTGTATAATAATCAGCAGTAGCGTCTCAGTCGCTCTGCTGTGTCAACATCGCCCTCCCTGTTCTGGCTTGCTTCGATGCTCTTCAGGTATAGAGAAACATTCCTGATGCGTGTGTGTGTGTGTGTGTTTTCATGTGCAATAAAGTAAAAACCAAAGAGCGTGGATGGTTTCTGAGGACAGAGCGGGATATTTTTAAGTGAAGGAGTTTCAGTCTGGCTTCCTATGCTATGATCTTCTCATTTCCTCTGTAAGTGAATCACAGCTGATGGGATAACACTGACCACATGACTCACATATCCAGCGCACCCTTCCTCTGACCATATTCCTGAGGAGAAATCCCCCTTTGTCTATACGTGCTGCCTTTATTTTCCTCCTCCTGCCTTCCTCAGGAGCTCTGGGTGCTGGTAGCTATGTGACACCCATAGCAGGCCAGTTTCGGGGCGTCTGTCTCAGGGTGATGGGTGCAGCCGAAGAGGGGCATTGTGACTCCCAGCGAGAGGAGGGGGAGGGTGGTGGTGGTGGGGGTTATTGTCCCCGAGCCTGCGGGAGCTGCCATGCACTCCGAGGCCAATGGCAACACAAGAATGCTGACAGGACAAAGGCCATAACTCCATTCTATAGCAACACAAGCGGGGCATTGTGTTCATACAGGCATGCACACACTCGTTTACACACACACACACACACACACACATACACACACATGCATGCATTTGCCATTACTACAATAACACACACACATACACGTAACCTATACTGGAGCAAACTATGCATCTGTGCAAGCATGCCAAACACTCATTCATCAACTAGTTTCCCACACGTTCCATCCCCCCCCCCCCCCCCCACAGGACATCTCAGTCAATCTGGGGACAATGAGTGAGGGAGCGAGCGAGCAAGAGAGACAGTGTGTGGGAGAGAGAGAGAGAGAGCGGAGGTCCGTGGTTCAGCTGCAGCAGTTTGTGTGTTTGTGGCTCCCTGTTGCGTCTACGCTTCAAGGCCGGTTCCCACCGCATTAAAACACCTCCTTCCAGCACCAACCTGGAGATCTGCTCTCAGTATCAGTGTCATGATATCAAAGTCCCGCAGTCAGGATCTGTGTCAAAGTAGTGTCACAAAAATGAACTTAAGAGTTCGAAAAGTTGAAGAAAGAGTAGAAAAATGAGCTTGTTAATACTGATGCAGTGTTTTACTGTTGTAGCTGCTGGAGGTGGAGCTGGTTTAAACTCCTTTATATACAGTTAATCCAGTGTTTCCCAACATAGGGGTCGGGCCCCCTGTAAAGGGTCACCAGAGAAATCTGAGATGTCACGAGATGATTAACGAGGGAGGACAGAAGAAGAAAACAAAGCTTTGAAAAACAAATGTGTTGTCATTTTTTAAAATCTTTTCTCTAATATAATAATAATAATAATATAAGCTTTTTTGGTCAAATATTGGACAATTTGAAGTTAAGATTGGAAATCTCTCTTTGATGGAACTGCTAACAACTAATGTAAAGTACATTTCCATACAAAAAAAAGCACCCAAAACCCCCAGACTGTAACCTTCCTCACAGTAACACATCAAACAAACATGAATGCCATATTTACTTCATGTGTCTGAGGTTTGACTGGCGCTCTTTTAATGACATCATCTTGTTGCGCCCACTTCTTCTGCGATGGGTTAACAGCCAACGGACTGGAGAATTAGCTGTTTATCTTTATACTGCTAATGTTTGTGCTACAGTAGCGGATGGAAACGCACACTAATTAGCGTTTTCTTCTGCAGATTTTCAGGTTTTAGACGTCTGAAATGTGACCAGACGCTAAAGGTTACCCAAACCAACGAGGCTGTGAACCCCTGCATTGATTTTAACAATGACTTTTATTTTATGTGTTTATGAAATGCTGTCTTTTTCTGCACAGTGACCCGTAACTCCAACTGTAAGATACATGTGGAGTGAAAAGTAAAAATCTTTCCTCTGAAATGTGGAGTAGAAGTAAAAACCAGCAGAAAATGGAAATACTCAAAGTGTAATTACCTCAAGTACAGCACTTGAGTACTTAGTTACTTTCCACCACTGGCACTGAGGCATTACTTCCTGTCACATTCCTCTTCCTGTATGCACTCGTTCACCCCTTCCCGTGCTGTCTGGAGACGGCTTGGCACAAACTAGGAGGAGCCGTGACCCCTCTGCCACAAATCTGTGAGCGGGCCGCGGACGAGGAAACGTGGGTACAAGAGGCTCTCCGGCCACGGCTACGGGGAAAAAACATCCACTCCTGCGTTCACCTCTCGCTGAGGAGGCGAGGCCGGCAGACAGGTGAGTGACCTTCAACCCGGCCTGCCGCGGAGCTGCTGCTCGACGCGCCAGGAATGTGTCCACACCTCTCGGCCAACCACGTCACAGAGAGTGGGCGAGGAGGCGGCGGAAAACACGCAGGCCGCCCAAACCCAAACAGAGTGTGTGTGTGTGTGTGTGTGTGTGAGCGCTCGCCCCGGCCTCTCTGTTATGGTCTACATTCTGTGGCCCTGTGTGAATGTAGGGGAGAGTGTTTTGTGAGCGAGAGTGATGGATGACTTAATCTGAAGGGACACGGAGAGAGGAAGAGGAGGTGTGTGTGTGTGTGTGTGTGTGTGTGTGTTTGTGAGAGAGAGAGGGAGAGAGAGAGAGAGAGAGCAGGGTGATAAGGATATTTTTGTCCAGTTTATGTGAAGTATTTCAAGGCCTGGCGGTTATATCAACTGTTGTCGAGAGTTTCGTGTCTGGGAATAGTTCTGCTCGGCAACAAGGTTTCAGTGACAAAGAGAGACATCTCCTATGTCCTATTAAAGGAAACGTTTATTAAAACTCGGGTCTAATTCTTGTAGGTTTGGATATATTTTCTTTTTTGTGGTTTTCACCAAGTTAATTGCTGAAATATGGGAACGTACAACATTGCTAAAACTAAAAATGAACAGGGTTTTAATGAAATAAAGTTACCAAACTGTAAGTATCCATCACAGTTTGGGAAACACCTGATGGACCAGTTCGACCCGCAGGCCGAGGTCACGTGACCAACAGCGGTGGTCAAGCTAGCATTCCTGCTAGCGAGCTAATCTGTCAGCATGTTTACAGCTAGCAAACAACTATTGGCTGTTTGGGCTATTTTTACAATGTTATGTAATGTACCGTCGGGTGTTTTATGAGTTCTTATCTGTAAAATGTTACAACTGACACACAGATTACAGGTAAACTAGCTAGCAAGGCTACTGAGGAGTATCCTATGGACGGCTTCGGATCGGATGCCTTGCAGGACAAAGCGGCCCTTTGAGAGTTTCCCATCAGTTTCCTGGTTCAACTTGGACCTAATTCACCATATTTGAGCACTCACACAGTTTTGGCCCGTAAGTAGTTATTATTGACATTTTGGGTGTGCTCACATTCAGTTTTACCTTCAAACACAGTGGTCTGATTCTCTAACCACTTGTGTTTCTCGCCCCATTGGACTTTGTTTTGTTCCCAGATCTCAGCGATTACTTCAGCAAACATGATCTCAACCGACCAGGAGTGAAGGCCAAAACTGGGAAAATAAGCTGGAATTATCTTTTAATATTACCACATACAAAAACAATTCAACAGAGATTAACAATAATATTTTTATAGATATATACAAATAATACTGTACAAGAGCACGAAGGAGGGAATAACAAGACGTTTCAGAATGTAGCAGTGGAGTGGAATATGAGATGAATCAATAGACATAACACGGTATCATGAAAGTGTACACAAACCTACAGAAAGAGCTGGACTGGATCTGGACCGTGCTCGTGATATACCTCTGCATTCAACCACACACACGCGCGCGCACACACAATCTCACGCACAAATTCATTTACGTTTGGGGTGAAACCCATTCACTCTGATTTCAACACAGACACACCTGGACTGGCTAAGGTTTAACCACCTGTAGTGGCTTGTATGGCTTGTTCGGAGTCACTCTGGGTGCTTTGCACATTTTGTCAGCAACACACACACACACACACACACACACACACACACACACACACTGCTGCCTGTGTGTCCACTGTAAAATACGCTCCATCCACAGTCCATGTCAGGGGGTCATTTCGTGTGTGTGTGTGTGTGTGTGTTAAATCTTCCTCTCTTTGTGTGTCCATATTCCCTCAGTCCATCTTAGGCTAAAGTGCTGCAGAGAGGAAGAGATTCAGTGTGTGTGTGTGTTGTACGTCAGTGGGTCCGGGGGACATCACTCTGAACAGAGGAGAGCACTTGGCCACAGTGCTGAATTCCTCACTTTCTTACAAAAGAAATCCTACATAGGAATGTGCAGATGTGTCTTAATAAAATTAGGTCCGCTGGCGCAGTCCGCCACTAGCGTTGTGCTCTCATTGGACAAGAGCAGAGAAATTAACGTGGTTCAGTCAACTCTGTTCAGCCCCCAAACTCTGATCCCAGACCTGTGCGATTCAATATTCCACATGTGGAGGACAAGAAGGCACAACGCCTCGTCCGTCCACGTGTCCGTGTGTCCTCCAGGTTTAAAACTCGCTCTACCAGTTGCAGTCTTTCTTGAGCAGCGTGAGGACTTTGCGGCCCAAGCTGGCTTTCCAGGGCTTGACGAAGCTCTTCATGTTGACCAGGAGGCGGCCCTGCTTCCGGTCCGAGTGGCCCGCCACAAGGTACTCCACCCCTGAGGGAAGACGTCAAAGGTCAAAGACACTCGTGCAGCTTAGTTACCTTCATACAAAATGCTTCAGAAAGTACGTATTTCCTGATTGGTTAGAATGTGTAACTGGTGTGTTTTGCTTCTGCTTTTATAATCAGGACATCTCGTTGTACATCATCATTAAAGGTGTCGATATTCTGCTTATTTGTTGGTGAAACAATTATATTTTATAGTTTCATTTTATTATTTAAAAACAAAATATTTTCCTTAAACAGCAGGTTTTAGCAAACATTGCTCAAACAGGAGGAAACAGTGCCTTTGTTGGGGACTATTTTTAGCGGCGGATTAATACACATTTGGTGCTCTTGGGAATATTTGGGGCAGTGAGATTACAATTCAGAGAAACTGCAGTCCTTGGGATGAAGCCAATTTTTTAAAATGAGATTTGGATTTGATTTTTAACACATTTATTGATTATGATTATTGTGACGTTTTACAGTATTTATGTGTCATTGATGTAAAATGTCACCAGTTTCAATCCGAAACATTCTCTGAGTGAGACAGTCGTGCTGTTTGTGTTGGTCTGACCTGGGTTCAGGATGGGGCAGGTGCAACCCCGTGCGGTCCAGGACTCGGGGTAAAGAGTGACCCGACCCCGCTGGATCTTCACCTTGCTGTTCTGACTGAGCACCTTCTGAACTTTGACCTCCACCTCAGCGTGGGAGCCCTTGTCGTGGGCTGACAGCACTTTCACCTTCAGTACTAAGAGTCAAGCAGAGACACGAGATGTAAAAACACCTCCATTGTACATGCTGGTGTGAGAGTTTATGTGTATTTGATTTAGAGTCAGACTCTGGAGCACTTTCAACACAAACTTAAGACCCTTCCACCTTCCAAGCCTCCAGAGGAGCCAACAAGAGGTTAACAAGGCTTCCCTGTGATCTCCTGACTTTTCATCTAGTTTAGCATGCTTACGTTAGCATTTAGCTCAAAGCATTTTAATTATCCCAGAGTTTATTTGCACCGTCTGACTGTCCTTGGGTCCCTTTCGGTTTCCTTTTTCTGAAAATATATTCATGCATTGCATTCAGGTAGGTTTTCTACGATTCTACTTCAGCTCAGGTCGACAACTTCAAGACCTCCAGGACTCCGGCTGTAATAAATGATCCTTTAATCTTCACACAGGACAAGATGGCATTCTTACCGTATGCAAAGCTCATGGTGCAGAAGAGTTTACTGTTGGTCAGGGCTTGCTCTTTGCACTCACACTTCTCTGCAGGAGACAGGCACAGATTAATATTTTTAACATAACTGTGTGTGTGTGTGTGTGTGTGTGTGTGGTCTCAGACACTGTGCATGGCGTCCTAAGAATGCAAGTACATTGTGTGTGTGTCCACTGAGGAATGTGCCTATGAAAGCTGCAGTTACATGGTGGTGGTGGTGGTGGCCCCCCCCGTCTGTGAGAAGAGGGACACTTGGAAACTTTTCATGGACACACACGCACGCACACACGCACACACATGCACCCTCACGCACACACACCCATCATTGTTCCATGTCCTTTTAAGACCTTATCAGGACTTTCATTACTTAACTATTAATACTTGGGCAGGATGAATCACAGCCTCACACACACACACACACACACACACACACACACACACACACACACCTGAGTAGTGGAGGGCAGAGAAGAGTTCGTCTGCTCTGAAGATCCGGACCGCCTCGCTAGAGTTTCCCTCCAAGTTGTACAGGTCCAGATCAGAGCTGCACACACACACACACACACACACACACACATTGCAACATTAGCACGACACACACAGGAAAGTAAACAAATGTTTAACGGATAGAAGTATCGGACCTGGTAAATGTTTGTTCACTCACCCAAACATGCAGTCTCCAGTAAACGGATCGCAGTCTCCCGCGCAGTCACACGGACGGCAGCCGTACTCGTGGAAGCCCCAGTATCCCACCATGCACCTGTCACAGTGGGCGCCACCCACTCCAGGTTTACAGATGCAGTTCCCGTTGGAGGGGTCGCAGAGTGAGCCGTCAGCCAAGTGGAAGGGCATAGAGCCCAAAGGGTGACAGCTGCAGGCTGCGAGACAACATGTGGGAGTCAGTGAGACACTTTAAAGAATAAAACATCACTTCCTGTGACAGGAACACCCACGATTTACAGGTGAGGTTGAGTTTTTCCTTTTTTAATTTTACATAGCTGACAGTAGAGAGTAAAAGAGGAAACAGAGGTGGGTCTGATTTAAACCAGCAACAGTCTGGTTAAATGTTAAACTGCTGAATTACTTTCATTTTGAGATTCAGCATCAACAACAGCAGCACTGGTGTCAAACAGAGGATAACATTCATCTCAAGGAGGACATCTCACATTTCACTTCACTCACATGTTGAGTTTTATCAGTATTTAAAGGAAAAACCACAAGAAAGAACGAAGGGATGGGAAGTCAGTCTGGACTGAAACATCGCAACAATAATCTCAATATCGCCGTCACGAAATGTTGGAGAGAGACTGGACGATCTGATGTCAGACAATAAAATGGTGTGGAAAGTGCAACAATGAGGATATAAGATCTCTAAGAAGTGTTCATCATCTCTGTCATTCCTCTGATAAAGTGTAAAGGGAAGCGACAGACATTTGGTTTTAACACTATTACAAGGAAATGAGAGAAAGTAGTGCCACTGACACAAAGAACCAACGGCTGATAATCTGAAGAATTCATGGAAAAACTGACACAAATGGGGCAAATGTTCGTTATATAGGACTCAAAATGGCGACAATGTGAACGAAGAGAACTTAAAAACGATGAAGGAAATTACAAAATAGTTTCAGTTTTTTGTTAATGTCATAATTAAATGTTGCAAATCTTTTGCCAATAAACATGAAGCACGCTAACAGCTGGAGCTAAGTGTGGAAGGTCTGAAGGGAAAGTCAGAGGGTTTCATCCTCTGCACATCATGAACGTCTGCACAAGGTTTCATGTCAAACACTCAGACAGCCGTCAAGATCTTTCAATCTGGAACAAAGGAACAATAAAACTAAATGTTAAACAAAAGTCATCAGGCAGCGCCGAGTCTAAAGGTCTTGACCGTCTGCTGACCTGCAAGTTCTAATTTATTACCAGGACTTCAGTGTTTCATCATTCATCCGTTGTTCTGGTTTTGTTGCAGGAGTTGTAATACAAAGGACTCTCTCTTTTTCTTATCACACTCTCTCTCCAGCTTTATCCCTCCCTCATGTCCCCTCTAATTGTGTGCTGATAGGGTGTTCTTTAAACAACCACCAAATAACAATATAACACACGCACACACACACACACACACACACACTCTGTCTGCTGTTATCAGCACTGAGACCTGGAGCCTTTGCAGGACGAGGTGTCGGGCCTCCCCATGAAGCTGTCCTGATGTCGGGGGAAGACGGGTGGAGGGAGACGCGGTGAAGGAGATGCAGAAGACGAGGTGAGGGAAACAAAGAGGCGGCATTGTTGGGAGCCATCGCTCTGCTGTTTAATGATGCATGAAGCTGGACTGGCAGTCAATGACTACTTACTGAACAGCCAGAGGCCCGTCGCCCCGCCTGCACTCTGCTCTCTTTACTTTCAATATTAATTATGGACAGAAAAGTCAGATTTAATTTGACTAGATGATATGATGTTAACTTCACCTCCGAGACTGAGATCAGTCTTGACCCTGACAGTAGTTGACAAAACAATTCGACAAACCGACACTCGATGAAACCCGTGCAGGTGAAGGTGTGTTTCCCTCCCGGTGCATGTCGGGGGTCAAGAACGACATGTCCAGGGAGACATTTCTGGATAAACAGCAACGCTTTTAAGCCTATTTTAATGTTTTTAAATTGATTACCTAATGATTAAAATGCACTATCACTCTGAGACTGCAGCACCGACACTGTGGTTCTAATTTCAGACAGATTGAACGGCACGTTTATCACATTCAGACCTCTCGAAGCACAACAACGTCCTTCAGCCAGTAAACAAACAAAACAAAAAAAAGATGTCGCATCGTCTTCCCCGAGCTCCGAACACACATAAGATAAACTGTATCATGAGCCTGAACTGTGCTGTATCAATAAAATCATAAACAATAGATAAAACCTACAAGACACACTTTATAGATGTGAACATGTACGCACAGGACACACAATACACCGGCCATTACAAGACGAGACGTGTGTGTGTGTGTGTGTAGCTACACTATTGTTTAGAGAGCAGCGTCCGTGTTAATAATTAACCGAGATTACAGCACCACCTCTGTTCCACAGAAAGCCAGAACACGTGTGTGTGTGTGTGTGTGTGTGTGTGAGATCTATCAGCTGCAGAGACATGACAAGACACCAGCCTAAGCAACCAGTGTGGACAACAAACCCCCCCCCCAACACACACACACTGTAACTGGTGTGTATGAGCTTGCATTGAGCTCGACGGGAGTGTTTTCTTTCCCGGGCCCCTCGGAGCCTGGTATGAAAGAAATGTTCTTCACGACGATGGGGAAATTCCTTCGTTGTCAGCGAGCGGCTGCAGCGAGATTTCACAACCTGTGGCTTTGCCTCAGGTGTGCACGCCAGCGCTCAGCCGTCAGTGAAGATCATTATCCCTCCAGCCTCTACAGGTACACTCACAGGTGAGTTCCCAGGTACAAACACACGCACACCCAAACCAATCAGTGAAATCTAAACCCTGTGGAATAAAACATTCAATATCAGACGTGCCCACACACCTACACTTTACGGGGGAAAGACTCTGTATCACGTTGGCATTCCTCTGCTCCAAGAGAGGTCCACATATAAGATCCTGATGAGATCAATGATGCTAATGGACTCCAGCAGAATGGCCAGAGGTTGATACACATGCTGTCTGATTGTGAAGGTTTAAGACTACACAAAGAGTCCACAGCCATGCTAGCAGCTCTGTGAGGCTTTGCTAAGAAACCATCGATGTTAACATGCTGATGTTTAGCAGGTATAATGTTTACAATGTCCACCGTCATAGTTAGCATGTTAGCATGCTGACATTAGCATTTAGCTCCCAGTAGCTGCTAGCACGGCTGTAGACTCGTCTTCTTATTGACTGGTGTTTATCTGTTTTCTACCATTATTTATTACCATTTTTGTATTATTAATTTGTTTAAGGAGATATAAGAGAGATAAATTGATGGGTAAGTTAAAAACGTTCAAAGAAAAGTTTGTGTTTCTGTCATATATAAAACATGTGTGACATCCCGACTCTGCCTGATACAACTGGGCTGATAGCCGTCATAGTCTCCCCTGCGAGATGTTTCTGAGTGGTCTGGTGCAAATAGACAGTTGTTTTAAATTCACACACACACACACACACACACCTTTTAGTAATCACAGGTGAGTCCAGCAAACCTGCAGGACTGAGCTCACTGGGTCAAATCTAACAGATAATCAGAAGGAGAATGTAGCCGCCGCTGTGTGTTTATGGATGACTATCGCGTGTTTACTTAAGCTTAAGTCTTATCTCCAGAGGGCATCACACTG
>JAVQJL010073639.1:0-26853 GCA_036024295.1 Nannoperca obscura | reverse complement strand
GTGCTGCTGCATTCTGGATCTTCTGGAAGGGACGGATTGCACAGGCTGGGAGACCGGCCAGTAGCGAGTTGCAGTAGTCCAGCTTGCAGAGGACAAGTGCCTGGACCAGCAGCTGGGTCTAGTGCTCCGACAGGTATCTCCTGATCTTCCGAATGTTGTAGAGGGTGAATCCACAGGATCGGGAGACTGCAGCAATGTGGTCGGAGAGGGTGAGCTTGTTGTCGATGATGACCCCAAGAAATAATTAACACAGCCTGTACTTCAAAAAGTCACCTGGGCCTTAGACTCACCTGTTTCTGCTTTCCTCGTTTACGTCTTGTCTATTTAGTCTGGTGGATTCCTTTGTTCTGTCTCTGTTCATTGCACCTTATGTCCTGCATCTGCATGTATGTGTCCATGCTCCATGCTCCATGCTCCATGCTCCACGAGGTTGTACGCGTTTGTTTATTTTGGCTGTTCCGCCGGTGTTCTTTGATTTACGCGTGCTCGGCCCTATGCCGTCCTGTTTTGTTTAAGTTGTTTAATGAAAGTATTTGATTGTTCCTCCTCGGCCTACGTCTGCTTTCTGGGTCCCCATTTCCCCAAGCCTGACAGTACCAGTTAACAACCTGAATGTACCACATCCAGAAGATACATAGTAACATTGTCATTCATATGCAGTCGTGTTTCTGGTCACCTGGCAAAGTCCAATATTGACTTTCTATTAGGTCTGTTTTTCATCTCTAATATCTTCTGAAGGAAATATCTGTCTCTTTAGCTGCTAAATGCTGATGTTCTGTGTCTGTCTGCTGTTTGGTACTGAGCAGGTAGTGTACAGTGGGTTTTTAGAGCATTTTTTGCTGAAAACAGCACTGAGACCAGTGAGAGCCAGGTAAACAATAACAAGCAGAGAGGAGCTGCAGATTCAGGTGATAATTCTCTGTAGGTTCTTAACTTTGTGCGATCCCTTTCATATTGTCATTTGATACATTGTTATTTTAGAAATATTGATAATTGTCGCTTGAAAGAATAGCCAAAAGATTTAGGAGTAATTCTCCTGATTCTCCTCTGTAATTATTTTTGCAGTGAACTTATGCCTCGACTGACGTTACTTCAACAATTTGGTGGTTTGATGGATTGATGTTTGGTATCTGTTTAGTCATATTAGCTTGGCACAGAAGTACTGGATGAACCCAAAGAGGAGAAAAAAGACTCCTGTTAACTTTCAAAGTTGTTGTAGTTATACTGCATGCTTTGTGTGCTTAGCTGGCTTGCTTTACGTTCACCACTGGTAAGCCTACACTCAGGAATCATCCACCAGTTTTCAAGTAAAACTGAAAACATGAGACTGAAACAATGCATCTGTCATTTTTTGGAGTAACCTTACTCTTACACTACTCATTACTGAAAAATTGTGCTTGCATTTTATATGATTGGACCCACACTGTAGGTCGTGCTTGTCATTCTGAAACCTATGAAAAGAAAAAGGCACTTCCTCGCATTTATTTTTCATTTTGTTGAATAAAGTACATCTGATGTGATTACAGTTTAAATTAGGCCAAACATTATGACACTAAGCGTGGGTCTATGAAATATCTCGATGCCTGCCTGCCTGCCTCAGTGTGTCCTCTGCATCTCAACACTGAATAAAACAGCAGTTAAAGCAGCATCGTGTTCTCTATCAAGCACATGAGAAGAACCACAGGGGGTGTTCACATTCACATCTTTGTTACCAATATGACTTTGCCAATTGGGTCAATCCTGTATACTGTGCAAACAACTGTGAATCTCAGTCTTGGAGCTTTACTGGCATCTAATTAAGTCCAAACAGTTTGTAGTCACCCTCCTACATATGCCAGAGTTAAGGGAGCATTGCCTCCACTGTTACATCATGAGGCAACCACAAACCTCTGGCTGTGTTGTGATTGAAGGAAAGCTGGAGTAAAACAGAGAAAAACACAAGACAGATTTGTTATTTTTGGAGAAGGCTGACAGGGTGTGCATTTAGATCGATTTTACAACTGAAGAAGCTGTTCCCAAATCATCCAGTCCTCTTGTCATGTGTCAGGCCAAGTTAATTGTGTGAGAGTGGTGTGGATGGGTGTCTGTGAGTGGATAATTGATCCATTTTGTGGGTGTGAAAACCACCCGCAGAGCAGGGCAAAGATACGGCTTCAGAAAGCATGCACAATGCTGTAATCTCCCCCTCTGCTTGCCACGGTGCGGCACGGAACTGTGGAATGTCTGCCGTGTAGCAGCAGAAGCCCTGCTGAGGGCTGAGGGAGAATTTGGATGCCTTGCTTTCACTTTCAGCCTGAGCTCTCTCAAGGGAATTGCCAGTGCATCTTCGTACAAAAAATAAAATAAGCTTGTTCCATCGTTAACCAATCCAGCACAATTCATGGTTATGCAAATGTGTAAACTGCAGACAACGTGTCTGTCTTGTGTGAATTATTAATTCGCTTTTTATTTCACAAACACAATGCTATCTCCTCCCACGACACAAAGGCAGCTTCTGAATGCACAGTATTTTTATTTTTTTTGCTGAAATGTGTTTTCTAAATTTCAGCTGGGCGTTCATCAAAGAGCATAGCTGCAGTGTTGTGTCAGTGTGCCCTGGCTCAAACAGGATATTTTGCTTCCATGTGCTTAATGTCTTCGCCACAGCAAGCTCCCACAGTGCCTTTGGAGAGTGTTAGAGAGAGGGAGTGTGTGTTTACTTTTGTGTGTGTGTGTGTGCCTGTGTGAGAGACGGCAACAGAAACAAAAGTACAGAGGGAGTTTGCAGCTTTTGTGCTCGGGCTTGTGTGTGAATGAAAAGACGAGTCGGAGAGAAAGACGTGGGCAGATAAATAATTGTGTGTGTACAGAAAGTGTGTGATGTACATGTGAGCTGCGGCAGTGTTTTCCTGGAGAGCTGCAGACAGCAGTGTAATAGATGGTTGATTAGGGAGGCAAGGAGGTGAGACTGCAGATTACTCACTGACACTCGGTGACAGTGTGCTAGGCAGCCTCCCAGGTCGATGTCCTGGTGCCAGCTCTAACAACATGAGAACCAAAATTACCCATTTGATTTGGACAATTTTCATGTTCATCTTTTGTGTATTTCAGTAATTTTAAAATCAGACTTATCTGTATGGATCTCTCTTGCATTATCTCCACAGGTGCACACAAAGTTGACAGTTCATTTCATATAATTCTTTTTTTTTTCATTCTTGTTTATGGGCTGGTGTTGTGTTTTATCTGCGGTGGCATATGTGCTGTGCCAACCTACGCACCACCATCTCAAATTTCTTTTAACATGCTGATTTCCTCAAGGGGTTCCTTGGATTGATTCAAACTTAGCCAGCCTGCATGTTGTGTGTTTTAGTGACTGTGGGTGTGATAGTGTTTGTGGATATGTGTGTGTGCATGCATGCATATTTGAGCCCATTCCTCTGCATGCCAGTCTCAAGGCCACATCATTAGAGTAAGAGGGCTGTAATTAGTGAGTCCATGCATATTAAACAGTACCCCGCATCTCTAGACCCGGCAGCCTTGAAAAACAGCACTCTGCTGGCACTTGCAGCCAATAAGCCCCAGTTAATGTCCAGAAGGTTGCACACATTACCCACAGAGCACTGAGGGGGATTAGCTACCAAAATCAGTAGCTAGGGATTCTTCCTTTTAGCCCTTCACCTTTTATTGTGTAGTGTATACAATCTGATTATACTGTGACAAGATTAAAAGAAGAAAGGGAAGAAAGTCCTCTGATCGCTCATGTTAAAAGCAACACTAAGCAGCATAGAGGACTAAGTGAAAAAGCAGAGCTATGACAGCTAAAACAGCAATCACAAGGTGCTGTCATTGTGTCAAGTTTTGACAGAGGTGCGTCAGGTGTGTCTTTCTGTCTCCGGCTGCACTCAACAGAACGGAGAGGAAATGAAGAGGCTCCACTACTGACTTGATGCCTTTCAAATAACAAGGTGACAAACTGGCGTCAATTTAAAGGTTTTTGGAGACAACAGGAGGAGTTCTTTCTCTCTTTTTTAAATGCTTATTCACAATAGTTATGGCCATGTGGGAGGGAATTTTAAAGTTGAAATTGAGCTGTTAAGTGCTCTTTCAGACATTCATATTTGAGTTAGCCCATCCACATTTCCTTCCCATATTTATTACCTCTGCAGACCTCCGTGTTGAGTGAAACAGCCACACAATCAAACTGAAATTATTGGGGCCAAGGGATCTTGAGTGGGGGCACTTGTAATTTACGAGCACATGACTTCATATAAAACGTGCACCCACACACACACACACACACACACACACACACACACACACACACACACACTAGCCACTTTGGCTTATTCCATACATATACACTGCAGTAGGAGCAATCATTACAGCAGCTATACGGCCGAGACAGAATGCTTCATATATGTCTGAGTGATTTAGGACTTCACACCTGTTGGAGAATAACATGGACTTCACAGCATTTACTGCTTGTGCAGCAGCATCTTCCTGTGTGCAAGATCTTAGCATTTATCCTACAGTTATGCTGAGAGATTTAAAATTGTACATATTACAGATCAAATATTTCCCCACATTCAAATGGTAGTTTGAATTTTATATAGAAACTGACAGCCATATTGTGATGTTTTTTTGTTAGCTTTTGTTAGGTTGTTTCTTTTGTCAAATAAATAATTTGGACTGGCAGTCTTGGACAAATGACACACACTGTGGCCCTGTTAGTAACTAGGTTTCAAACACAAACACCTCTGTGTCATGGAGGTTTGAAGGTCTGGAGTCATTATGATGGCTGACTCGTAGCTGATGCTGGAGCTGCCTGCTAAACATAAGACATACATGTCCCTGTGGCTAATAGTATATGTTCGATGTTTCAGTTACTTTCTCCTCAATACACACACAAACAGAAAGGGTCAGCAGTGAAACTGAAGTGCAGATGTAAAGCTTTTCTTGGTGAGTCACCATTTTACCTTGAAGTAAGAACTCATTACAAACCAAAATCTCAAACTGCAAACAGAGAAAAAGAAGAGAGAAAAAAAATGTGGCAGCACTGTCATATAGCCTACTGCCTAATGACAAATCAATCGGATAAACACAACAGAAACTGAAAAGATGGATAATGCTGATAATTAATTAATTAATAATCCACTCCTACACTGTATGCCATCACATTATATTAAAAGCAGTTAACAACTCAATCAATCATGTGACCACAATCCTTGTTGAAACCATTATTAAATTAGAGATAGCAGAGCAGTGACAACAGGCTGTAATGGGCTGGACACACATTACCATTCCTCAGTCAGTTTTAAGATGAATGGGTATTTCCATGTAGCTACAGAGTTGTTGTAGCTCCAAATGATGAATAGCTGTCCATATCGTTATGCTGTTCATTCAGATGTCTCTGTAATTGGCCAACTAATAGAACTCATCACTCAACACGCTAACAGCATGTAGCTCTGCTCTCTTGACCATACTTTAAACTTTTTTGTGCCCTTTTACTTTCCCACTAATACTATGTGGTATGTTATTTTTCGGTTGCTAAAAATAAGGAAAGTGTAAAAGTCTGATTTAGGGCACACACATGTTCTGATTATTCACTGGAATAGTGATGATTGTATTCTAATATTGCACCATCAAAAAATGACCCCGGAATCAAGAAGCAAAGTATATTTTTTATTAAATAAACTGTCATGCATAAATGTAATTTGTAAGGCTGTAATGAGCATGTTGTTGATATTGTTCACACTCAAACGATTTCTAATTAAATGTGGCTTCAACGAAAATACAACAGCCATGAAATTGCCATACATGTTTTGCAATCTCCTGAAAATGTCTCCTGAGTTCACAGGGTTAAACTTAGTGTGAAAGGAAAGGGAATTAACTTTTTGGGTGACCTGCATAAGCTGGTAAAATAAATATGCTAATATGATGAAGTGCTGTACAGTAAGTATGTGGGTGGACAGTACTGGTGCCCACAGATACACACATACAAATCTTACAGTGATCGACACAAGCCAAAAATCTATCTAAACTGGCATCGATATTGAAATCTAACTGTCAAAAATACAAGGTTGTATTCAAGGTTAATGTCACTAATCCAGCCCTCAACTTTACTGTTTTTGGTCACTCTCGTAACTCTCATAGCATTGTTTTCAGCCACAGCAGACAGCCATTTTCAGCAAAAATACTAAAACCTATTGTAAGTAACCAGCTTGGCAACAGTCAGAAAAAGTTAGCAACTAGTTGGTGAACATAATGGAGCACTTAGCAGCTAAACAGGCAGATATTTCCCTCAGGAGTTGGTGGAGAGCCAAATGGAGCTAAAAGAGATTAAATATTGGACTTACATTAATCAGGTGGACACAAAGACAAATCCAAATGAATGCTAATGTTTACCATGTCTGCTGAATATGTAACTATGCCACTGTTTGCTAAGGAGTACACTACTTATAAGGAGATAAGATGTTGTGTTGTGTTAGCTTGTTTCCACTGCCCCTAAATGACAAGGTTTAAAGAATAAAGAATTAAATAAATTCCTACACCGAAATATTTACCTCTTTCCTTCTCTCAGTGCAACGCAAAACCCATTTCCAATACCTGCAGCCTCACTGCCACCACTAATAGATAGAGCAGAATGATTGTGAGCAGGAGAGACAGAAGAAAAACAATGCTTTAAGTGTGCAACCTCCCAGTACGTCCTTTCCCATCCATGGTGATAAAGAGTTGCTGTATTCCTCTTAGTCTGCTGTGACCCTCATGATACTGTATCTGTATCCCAAGGGCCACTGTCTTTGCTTTGCTGCAGCTCACAGTCAAGCACCTGCTGTACAGACACATGATACAACACACACTGGCAACAAAGGTCAGGCAGAAGTAGGCCAAATTGAAGCATGCACTGACCTTAACTTTCTTCTTCAATACACTTTTCTTCTTAAGTCTTCCATCTCATGTGGTCACACTGGTCTGAGTCAATGCAGGTAATCAGGGTCATAAGTGCTGAAACTGATTTGGTTCAGAATACCTGAATAAGAAATACAAAAGAGAGGTTCAATTGATTAGTCTTGCAAGTTGTAAAATAAATTGGTTTTGCGATAAGAAATTCAGCAAATTCAGCTTAGGGGATTAAAATGTTCAATTTTTAACTGGACATGAAAGTGTGACGTTTACAAGTAAGGTCTCATCCCAGGGTATCAGATTTGATGCTGATGTAAAGTCTCTACGGATGATGCAAACCCAAATATCCCAGAAATTTGGAAAAGCCAAGCTAGTTTGCATGATCCCACTTAATTGCACAGCATAAATTATGCATTGGGAACTACGCTCCATGGTGGGTTACAACGGGTGACAATTGTCCTTTGGAGACAGCGTTAATAATACAAGGCATAATATTTTGCCCACAGTGGGTGTGATAAATAGGTCAATTCTAACTGAAAGAAACATGCTGTCATGGGAACTCACATGCATACATAAATCATTGAAGATGATATATGCAGGCTGAGGCACGTGTGTTCTGACGATATGTACAAACTGCTGGACATTTGTTCCTCGCTGCAATCCTGCTACTTCGGGATGATGGACCATATTTAACACCCGACCTTGTTTTGAACCCAGTGCAGTGACAAAGCAGGCTGCATGGCTCCCCTTGGTTTTGGGCTTCTCTCTTATTTATGGGTCTAATTGCTTGCTCCTCTTCCTCACTGGGAGATGAAGTGTTTGAACTTCTGGGCCACAGAACTGATGTTGTGCTGGAGAGCTCAGTTCAGCTGGAAAAAGGCAAATAACAAAGAAAGACAGAAGAAAAGAGCAATAACTTGTGACATAATCATTACCCTGGGGCTTGTCTTTCTCAGATGGCTCACTTCTGAATCGCAGACTCAGCTGTCTGTGGACACTCTCTATTAAATGGTATCAAGCTGATGAACAAATGATCACTAATCAAATGGGCAATGAAAGATGTCTGAGTGGCAAGGTTTGGCAGTTAACTGAGACAGCTTCCTGAATAATTAATTTCTAATTGAAAAAGGTGAATAGAATTGAAACAGCCATCCCCTGTGTATCATCTATTAGAGATAAGTCTGTAATAAAAGAACAAAATAGAGAGTTAGATCAAGTCATATGATGAGAAAATCAATCAGCGTGGCTTTAATCATAGCACTCATTTTCAGGCATCTGCACTCCTATAACATTGTCAGACAATGGACAGATAAAAAAAAAAAAGATCCAAATAGATATTGCAGAACCAGAGATATCATCTGTTTTATTCCACACTTACTTCGTCCTTGTCAAAACCAACTTACCTGCAGACAGTTCGGTCGGAGAGGTGTGTTATGCTAGTGGAGGCTAATGTAGCCTTGAGCCAAGATAAGGAACAGGCTGGTAAGCTCACTTCTCCACACACCCAGATTTTGTTTTACATTTCAGACTAGTAGTCTTCAGCCCCAAGTGATGCTAACTCAAATGACATATGCACTACATATGCAGTAGTACTCCAAAGACCTGTAAACAGACTTTGATGTGTAAAATCGTGGAAGTTCCCCATTGAGGTATGAATATAGTCCACATACGGCATACCAACACATATGGCGCTGGCTTGGACATGGGCAGATCATGAAAATCACCATCCATGCAGTTGGCATTAATGAAAGTTGAAAATGTTAGAAGGCAGACAGCTGGTCTGAATATTACCGTGGTTGTATACGAGGTTTTTGTTGACCTAATTTTGCTCGGTCAGTCAAATCTGACATGAGAACAATCTCCAAAACAACGCTGTCTTATTCACAACTTTTCACAGTCATGAACTGATTTTATTTTCTTTGCGTAAAGGAGATACCTACATGAGTAATGTATTACAGTGATCTTAATCAGGCGAACAAGGTGTGTGTTTCAATTCTTATGGTGTATTTAACCTTGTGCTGCTGCAGCCTTTATGTTATTCTGATAGTATTCAATGCAGACTGTGAAAGTGTCACAATGACAGTACTTGGTCTGGCCTTGTAAGATTGCCATTGTAACTTAAGTGAGTCGGGCGCTTATTAAGACATGACACCAACATGTGTAATTATTTCCATTACATCTACATAAAGAGGAGCATGTCTGAAAGCGGCTGAAATGTTGTTCATTTTTTGTGTTTGAAGAAGTGATGACTCTTTTATGTGTGCAGTGTAATGTAAAATACTGTTCAGCCAGATCATCGCCATCCCTTCCTACTAAACTCTTAATGGCATAGAGAACACTTTGGGACATCTTTAATTAATTCGAACAGAGGAAACTTTGAACAAGGGACTGCCAACTTTTTTGCATAATTGAATTAAAATACAAGACAACATCAGGCTCCAAAAATTATTTCACAAATCCATTCATAAATTGTTAAATGTATTCAATGCTCAAAGACAGAGTAATGAATAATTAATTGACTGATTAATTAATTAATGTTTTGCTAATTTTGTTTATTAACTGCTTTACTGATTGTGCTATGTAAATATGTACTTAATCACACTGTAAATAGTTTTTACATACCTATTAATCTGTTGTAATTAACCACTGAGCAAGTAATTAATAATGTGATTGGCACACTCTGCTCTGCCGGCCAGATGAAAGCAATGATCTGCGAAGTATCTGAGAAGTAAAACAGCATCTGAGTGCAAGAAATTAGCAAGAAAATCTCCCATCACACTGGAAATGTCAACACTTTCAAGGATATGGAGATAAGGACTGACTGACATCTCATCTCCAACTGGCAATCAATGTCTTTGAATTCTGAACACAATGCAGTCGATTTTTTTTCAGGGCCCAACAGAAGATGTTCTCCCTCGTTTCCCTCCTCCTGCTTTGGAGCGAAAAACGCAACATGTCATTTGACCGACTGGTATGGTTGTTGGTTGATGGCCGTGTTCAGTGTCAGAGGAAAAAGGAAAAGAGGACTCCTTTTGACCTCTTCCATCTGAACAACTTGCTTCTTTGACATAAAAGCCATTTTTGGTGCATTAGTGTCAGCAGCACCACCTCCAACTGGACAGTGTCGCTCCCACAGCATTCACCCTAATCAACCAGCCCTCCATAGACTCTAACCTTGCCCACCCTGCAGTGCAGAGAGTCACACTCCTTGTCATGCACACACACTGAGATTGTATGTGTACTTGTACTTTTCTTTGTCCAACAGAAAGTATGTGCATTGTGTTTTGTGAATGCTCTGACCTTTATATAGAAGACAAGAGTTAGTGTTAGTATGCTAACACAAAATTAAATTCATTATAATTAGAAAACATACTCAACATGTTAGTTCTGCAGGTCATAAACCAAAGTATTGGACAAATACAAAATTTTATCGCATGGTGTCATTAAAATTCATCTTCTGGGAACCATCAATGGTTGCATAAGATTTCATGGTAATCTATACAGTAGTTGTTGAGATATGGGCTGACTGACCGACTGATTGCATCAATTATCTGTAAACAGTAAAATACAGAATACTCATCAGCATCACAATACTTCCCGCAAACTCTGCTTCATTTGTCAATTTTTAAATTTACAAGCCTGAGGTTTTGTTCTTTAGATTTTGGCTCCTACTTTTGCACAAACTCTTTTATATATATTACAGAATATGTATAAGAAATAGTGTCTTGTAATCCACATATATATATACATCAATAAAGGGGGGGAAAGTACTTTATATACTTAAAGGTCTTTGCATAGGCTACCTAAGGCAGGGCTTATCTAGTGTGACGAAATCAGAAATGTTGCCTAAAGGAGTGTTTTGCTGTGATTATCTGAGTGCAACCAATAATCTCAACATTGAAACATCAGGTGTGTTTTAATTGTTTTTTACACAAAAAATTCATATTTATAGGTTAATAATTAAATTAGAGATGTAATAGGTATGTTTGCTACCTGAACAGCCATGTGAATCTCCAACAGTAGCTATATCATACATGTTTTGGCTGTTTATTAGTATACATTTCCTTACAAACTACCAAGATACCAAATTTAATATAGGCTACTGTATATCCTGCTGCTTATCCAAGAACAGCTACTATATTTCTTTACTAAAGACAAAGGTGAA
This sequence comes from Nannoperca obscura, assembly GCA_036024295.1. Taxonomy (NCBI): domain Eukaryota; kingdom Metazoa; phylum Chordata; class Actinopteri; order Centrarchiformes; family Percichthyidae; genus Nannoperca; species Nannoperca obscura. Next base: position 15,806 of record JAVQJL010073639.1, on the reverse strand, counting down.
TTCAAACTAAAAGAGTGATTTTCTGGGGTAATACAGGAAAATCCACCTCTATCCCCCTGTTGAGGGAGGAAAGCCTGCTGCAAATGAAAGAATCTTCTCTTGAAACCAGGCACAGAGCCAAGCACAATGTCTGTTGGCACTGCCAGCCCTAAGGATTCTAGCTATTTTTTTTTTTTCTTTTTATGTTTGGCACACAGGAGACAAAGAAAGGATTCATTCAAGACCGGCAAACGAGGTCGACTCTTCAAACGTGGCAATTAACCTACGGCAAAAGATTTTTGGTGCGGATTTTGGATTTGTCAAAAAGAAGCTAAACTTCTCAGCTGCTGGTTGGTTTGCTTTGACGGGGTAAAAAAAAAAGCAGAAAACCTAATTATAGAAACGGCTTTAGAAACACAGAGGACTTAAATGAAGTTAAACAATGCATTAGTACAAGAGGGAAAGTTTAACATAGTAGTAACAGTAAATCAAATAGAAAGCTATTAAAGATATTTCAAGCTCAGCTCTGAAGCAATGACATTCTGTCTCTACATACTTTAATCAGTCACTTGATTACCATATTGCCCGAAGCAAAGCGTCTTTACACAAAACTACTGCAGCTAACATAATAGGAAATAATAAGAACTACAGTCCTGGTCTACTCACCTACTATATGGTGTTGACTTGTGTAGTAAATCACAGCCTAGCAAGATGTTCAATTTAAACAACCATAGTCACGTTCAAGTCAGCCTCCCTCAGGCTGTCAACAGAGGGGGCTCTGTTTCTTGGATGCGTTAGATTCGACTGCTAGCTAATTTACTGTATGTCAGCCAGCCCGGCTGCTTGGTGGTGTACATTACTGTAATAACCAATCCATGCACACCAAGTGAAAAGTAAACTAAGGACACAATTACCTGCTCTGATTAATGATGGTGTTTCTGTTTAGCGTTGAGCATCTGGCGCCGCCTGCTCTCACAGATCCCGTGGGAGTCAAGACCCAGAGCACGAAACAGGTGACAGCAGGTCAAAGGGCACATGTACACAGCAGGGGCGTCAAGCATGGTGAGTTCCCCCCCAACACCCCCACCCCTGTGCTCCTATTTCCCATTGAACAACTCTGTCATTAACCTTCAGTCACGGCTATCTGATGGCAAAGCCCACTGGAGCAGCAACTCATTTGCTTAATAACGACCCTATCTGAGAATGACTGATGGAAATAGGAAGTTAATCAGCAAAGAACAGAGAGAGTGAGCGTATCCTAGCCTCATTAACACACGGGACGGTGTGCGTAGAGAGAGGCTGGCAGCACCTGCTCATTTATCGCGTTTAGGAGTACAGTTTTCGAAAGGCTCGTTTGAAATTGCTCTATATGTGATGGAAAAAATACTAATAGCACACAGAGTGGCTGAGACTTTAAGACTATGATTTGGGCTACTTTTACTTTTAAAGTTTCAGAATGGTAAGTCTCTTGAAAAATGCAATCTTTCCCTTTAATAATATTATTTGATGCCAGGTTCAAGGGTTGGACTGTCACCTCTCTAATAAGCCAGATGGTGTCTGGCCACAGCAGAAAAGCGTATAGCTGAAGTTTGTTACAGACAGACACAGACATTAGTCATCTGCCCAATCTGCCTCTGATGCCTGATGAATTGGCAGGCCACAGTGGAGATGGCAGGCAGGCAGCCACAGTACAGCAATTATCAATCACACACGCTGTTGGACCACGCTCATATTTCATGCCACCATTGTCTAATGGGATGGATGTTGCGCAGATGGATTGATATGCTGTAAGAACATGCGCTTTTTGTCTTATTCATCTTCAAAAGTAAATCTCTGTGGTTGCTATATTTGCGTTTCAATTTAAAAAAAATTGTTTTGTAGACTCCATTTTGCAAGTCTGCGCATTCAGACACATGGTGTGTTTTGTGAACAGGGTTTCGCAATAGGAAAAGGCTATCTGCAGGGGAGAGAGGGCGGGACCTACAGCTTCTGACCAATCATTGTCTTTGGAATCGCTAGGCACAACACAGTTGGCTACATACAGCATACACATACATATTCCATACCATAGAGGTATCAATGTCACTTGTTTTCCTGGACCAAGTGTTAGTCCTGACAGTCAGTAGATAACTATATTATAGTACTCTACAAGCAGCAAGAAGGGAGAACACTTTGGGGTAAATTGCCACCCTCAAACAGTGTAATGTGAGCCTCATTTCAATTAGAGTTACATTTGGGTGTGTATAAAAACTTAATGGTGTCTGTGAATCTATTTGTTCATTAAACATACATTGTGAACTAGAATGAGCAATATGGGGTGTATATAGTATAAATGACATCAAACAAGAGAGACAGAAAGAGATAGGGAGAGATGCAGGAGTGGGAGAGGACTTTAATTACACTTGATAGCGAGAGATAGCACTGAAAAAACAATCTGAGACATATTATGAACCTATAAATGGTTTTGACAACATGTTTGAGTGTCTTTATAGAGCTACATGAGAGACACCAGCTTTAACAAACCCTACCGCATAAAGCTTACACTATGGAGAGCTGTTCCCGTCCTTATGTGACACTGAATGAACTAAGTATAGACAGTGCAAGCAACCTGATTATTGCTGGAGACCGTAAGAACACTTAAGTGATAGATGTAGTTATCAGGAAAAGTGTCAGGAGCCCTCATAAAAGAAAGTAATAGGATGGCCGTAAACTGGGAATAACTGACAAATAGTCCTTATCATTTGTCGACTGGCCTCACCTTGTTATGCTGGCCTGGGAATAAAAAAAAGTGTACACAGGGAAAATAAATTATTCCACTTTGAGGTTTACTGGAGGAAAATACACCTTAGGCAGGTAGGAAATTAAGCTGCCAACGTGGCAGCAATAATTTAGCAGTGCTATTTAATGATAATAATCAAACTTATAAGTATAATTAGAAGTTATACTTCAGAATGAAATCAAACACACTTCAGGGGAAATAAGTGTACCATAGCACATATTATTCAACAGCACAGAAACTCTATGCATAAACATTTAAATATGCATTATAAACTTATCAGAAACTCAAAATTGTGAATTTGCAGGTTGGGTACTTCACCGTGAACTCATGTAATGGCACAAATGTCATGACCAGCTCTTCAACACTTCCCTGCAGCTCCCTTACAGTAATTACCTTTTGTTCCTCATGTCAAAAGGAGATTATCAATATTATGGTTTCCTTTCATTCTGTCAAATACAATAATATGCAGAAGAATTACTTGGTGATTTCTGTTATAAATGTTTTCAATATGTAAGCCTACTGCTATATAGGATGAAACAATATACAGGACAGTGTCCTCAGAGGTGTTAAGTTCTTATGACCTTTTAATAATTAGCGGATTGAATGCATTATACAAAACTGATGAAGATTTCAATAGATTCTGGGCATTTGACATTTCTCATCCAAGCAGGGGAAACTTTAAACTCTTTATCTTCAGTTTAATATTTTAATATCTCATTTGAGCCACTGCCTAAGCTGAATCATGCCTTACATTCCCAGTGACATTTCAGATGTGCTCCACCATGCACAATGGGATGAAAGAAGTGGTGCTCTAATGGTCTTACCATCAAAGAAGGAGAGGCAGCCAGCTAAAGACTACGGGCAGGGTACTTGTTTCATAATATTGTCCACATGATTAAAAAATGTCCAACCAACTGAAAACATAAAAACGAATTAATTAATTAATTTCATCCTGATTTGTATTTCATAATGAATGAAATGTTAACTAGGTCATTAAAGAAATCATTCTTAGGATTTTCATGAAATCAAACCCCATTTTTGACATTATTTATGGTCAGCATTTGTTTTTGCAATAGCCATTTGATGTATATACATTCAGTAATAATCTCTCTATCTAGTAGTTTCTATTGTTAGTGGCTGAGTCCAATTCAGATTGCCTATCAAAGCATGTGGGATTCAAAGTGGAAAAAATGCATGCACGTAACTCAGCATCATTTTATCTCACTGAAAGAAGCCTCACCATTTACTATCAGGGCTGTATTAAGTCACTGCTAATGCAAACCGATCATGTCCTACTGCAGCTGCTTCACATTAAAAACATTCAACTGGCGAAACACTAGTGGCTTTTAAGGAGTTCATCAAAAGTGTGTCTGCAGAACGAGACAACGGTAATTTTCTGCTTTTGTCGTCAGAAGATCAGCTGTAAATATCACTAGGAGTAATGGAAGAACAGGGAGCAGCCACAGCGCGCTGTTAGATGAAGAGCTGCAGGCTGCACATTTCCAGTTTCTCAAAAACGTAAGCAACTTTACTGTGCCCCCACTGTACTATTTGCACTGTGTGCGGCATGAAATCAGATTGTGGTTGCAATTATTACTGACTGATTTTTTTTTATTAAAGCAATTTGCTGCTTAAGGAATGTTTGCATTAGCATTAGTCACTCACTGTTACTACGGTAACAGTGTCGCCAAGTCAGGAAGTACAACATGAAGGTCATTATCCTGTGTGTGTATAACTTTGCATAAATAAGTTACATTTATCTAATTTTGTACAGATATAAGTAATAGTTGGAAAGAAGGAACCGATTTATAGAACCTACAGTTGAAGGTTATGTCTTGAATAAGAATGAGTATGACTTGCAAAACAATGAATGAAACTTTTCTACTAAATTACTGATACATTTGCAGGTGATTACTCGCAATCTCATGCAATCAGTTAAATCTGCCTTTTTAAAAGTTTCAGGAAACAACAACAACAGCAAAAGCATCTGCTCCACAACACCCTTTTTACTTTCAAAGTCCTCCAAGATTTGTGAACTGAACTACGACACACTGAACTTAACTTAAACTTAAACACTTAAACTTCTACAGTGTATGTGTGGGAATGTTGTGTATAGAAGACTAGAATGTCTCACTCAAGCGACTGTGGTAAACAGAGTTTGACCTGTGGTTGAACCAGGAATATTTCTGTTGTCAGACTAGGCGCTAGCTTGCCAACAAAAGATAAACACGATTATGTTAAGGAAACATTGTTATATAGTCTACCCCTCTCAAGACTGAAAAACAGTGTCACATACTATATTATATAACTAACGACAAAAGGGCATTGCAGAAATGTCTCTTGGTTGGAAGCAAATCTACTTGTGGACATTGTTACTACAGTGTGACAATAGAATTCCTTTTTAAAGTGCCCCATAAAACTACCTGAGAATGTGGTATATAACAATAATGTGGTTAATGTGTGCGACCAGAGGGAAAGCTAACCTATTGTTTAAATATTACTGCATGGAGATGATTGCAAAATTAGGAATATCATATTATATTTGGCATTGTTGTCTAACTTCTAGATGTGTTTTATTGTTGCTGTGCAGTTTAGGACGTCTTTGTTTCCCTCACTGCATGCTGCACACTTGACCATCTTTCACATCACAGTTAAATCATCCATTTGATTGCAACTCACATAATTGAACATTATTCTAAAATGTCTTTCCAAAGTAGAAATTAAGAGCAGTGAAGCCACAGGCAAGCAGAGAAGACCCAAGTGAGAAGGACGGCAGACAGAAAATGATGAGAAGTCAGACAGAAAAAGAAAAGAGAGAGCTTTTTGCGGGGCCAGCCAAGCAGCAATTGCTCTGCACAGTTGAGCAGTGGAGATAAGCTACAAAGCAGATGCCTGCATATCAAGTGCTTGCCTTAGTTGCCACATTTCCAATAGCTGACTCACAGCTCTGATTTGCCGGAGGACAGGGGTGTATGTTGTGAATGTACTTTATTTTTTTCTTCCTGTGTGTGTGCGTGTGTGTGTGTGTGTGTGTGTGTGGTGGTGGTTGTCAGTGTGTTGGGCTCTGAATGTTTGTGGGATTAGGAGGTGTTGAAGACAAAGGGAAACGTCTTTGAGAGGGTCATGGTTTGGTTATTACCTTTGCTCAGCCTCTTAGACAGGAACAGAGCAGGAGGAATCGATCATGTGTGGCTCTGTGAACGCAGGAGCCATTCGAGATGCTCGGGGAGACCGATCAGTGGTCCACTGCTAACTTTAATGATTTAAAGCTGATTGAAAACTGAAATATAGTGGCTCCTTGCGCTGACATCTGTGAAAGGCTTGATGGTACCAAGGCTAAACACATAAGAATATAGAGATACATATGATACTTTGTAACTGGGCTCAGCACACATGGAGTCGTGGTAAATCTGTGCATAGATCAGCAAGCAAAATGTCAATTTCATCAGGCAGCATGCAGATGTGTTCGATCAAACCATTTTTCTGTGCACAGTTCTGCACTATCGTTCTTAATAATGGTTTTTGATTTTCCGTTTGCAGCATTGATGCATCCAATCATGTTTTCATCCTTGTTCAATTTCGACTGTTGTCACAAGCCGTGGTAAGGCCGGCTTCTCTGACACTTCCCTTTAATCTGGTGCTGGTTTTCATGGACATGCACTGGAGAAAATTAAGTACATGAATTTTTTTCCTATGCAAATTTTTCTTTCAAACGTTTGTCTGTTTTAAATTAATAGCTTACAAAATCCTAATTTGTCATACACTATGCAAAGTAATTACTAAAAACATGCCTTGTGCATAAGAAATTAACATAAAGATATGAACTGCATATGTGTGAATATACACAAGGACATCAAGCTATCTATTGCATTCCCAGTGTCCACCCCTCAAAGAAATATAGAGAAGCTGAACTGATGATTGCCTAAAATGCTTATAACTGTGCTGTGTGAATATGCTAATTAAGGAGTCTGTTAGAAGGTATGTGAGAATTAAAGAAATGCAGAAGAGACGGAGGGCCGAAGCTCTAGCTTTAATAAGCAAACATCAGTGCAGCACGGCCAATTAACAGGCACTCTGCAGTAGAAAATGCCAGAGCACATGAGATAACAGATTAGCATGAGCACACAGCATTATTACTGTGAGAGCTGAACAGAGTGTCGTTGATTTTTCTATTGCTGATTAGGCAAACGTGAACACCAAGATGAATGTTGTGAATGAATGTGAAAACAGGTTATTGATTTTTCCCATCAGGAGACACACTCTCAGAGGGACTATTGAACCACTTCCAGGCATCGGCGAAGCAAAAGGATTTGTCCTTAAAGGTCAATATAGATGACGCATGTTTAGTCGAGTCTACATTTAGACATTTAGAGGAGTTTTTCCATACTTTGCAGGGACTGGGTGGAAGTTAGGACATTTTAAAGAAGTGTGGAGAGATAATGAGACAGGCAGTGGATTGAAACGGTGACCATATGTTACTTCACAGTAACACTTTACAGGAACGTTGACTGAGCATGCTTGTTTTAATTCCAGCAGCATACTGCTTGTCTTCGTGTTCACAATTGGCAAGTGATCACCAAAGCAAATTGTTGATGAACTGGAAATTGAGTCTTTCCATTGTTAGTGATTGGATACAAAAAAAAAAACATTGATTTTTTTTTGCAATTTTTATTTCCAAGATCTCGAATGAATCTGCAAGCTCAACATGTCTTTGGTTTAACACATCCATTAACATTTTTACATATACTTGTGAGTAGATTTGCTCATATGTGTGATTATATATGATTAAATATGACTGCTATATTATACTATGTTAACAATAATGTATTAACTGCTAATACAGCAGTTACAGATGATTCAAAGGAGTCATTATAATTGTTAACAAATACAAGTATAAAACAGGACAAAATGGGTTTGAGAGATAGACCTTAGGGCTGAGACTGAAATAGAGGTCATCTCAAAGGAAGATCCAGTGTGCATATGTGAGATAGAGCAGGGAGAGAGTAGAGAGGGTCCATCTCTTGAATAATGCATGCTGTTGCCTGTCCACAGTGCTGTACACGTCGTTTGCCTAATAAAGATTGGCCTTTCACCAAATCCGTATGGCAGTTAAGGAAAGTAATTACATTACAGGTCTGACCTTAACAAAACAAATGCCAGGTGTAATCACCGAGCCTGCCCTACTGCTTCTGGTTTTGGATGTCACCATCAATTACCAATCATTTTCCATCAAAACTGTAGGAATACACCGTCATCCTTGAGTCTTTATTTCACAGACAGGAGATGAGATGTGAAATATTTTATCAGTCTATTTATTCCAATCACCAGCTCAAAGACTTTTCACAGTCCAGCTGAGTAGCAAGGTGGTTGTGATTTATCAAGACCATAGTTCTTAAAAACAGTGATGTGGTATTTTATCTTCCAAAGGGAAGATGGAAATCCGACCCAGAGCCAAACAGAGGTGAAAACCTCTGCCTTGAAATGGCATAGTATAATTAAAACCACAAAATACCAAAAAAACACTAATAATACTGACCTAAAATAAAATTTGACTTTGTGGGAATTACACTTTATTGCTAAAAGGAAGGTGAGAAGATTGATACCACTCTCATGTCTATACTGTACATAGGGAAGCTACTGCCATCTTATCTTAGCTTAACTTAGAGTTAAGCTAAGATAGGGTTAACAAAAAGACTGGAAACATGGGGAAAAACTAGCCTGGCTCTGTTCAAAGGTGTTGTTTAAAACTTTGTATGGATTAACAAAACGAGATACAGCATGTTCATTTGGTGAGCTGTTTTCAGCCTTTACACTAAGCTAAGTCTGCTGGCTGTAGCTTCATATTTACTGTACAGACGACAGATTCAATCTACTTTTCTAACTTTTGTCAAGAAAGTAGATACGCGTATTTCCCAAATGTTGAAATATTTCTCTAAATAGTGACAGCTATGCTGGTACAGACAAAACAAATCTACCATGAAGAACAAAAAAACCCCTAAAATATAACAATTTTAAATTGTTGTGTTTATTTTCTTTACGGTACCGTTATGAAAAGGGGCTTCATTCAGATGTCTAATATAAAGGGTGCTGCTTCCTTGCTTAATGTGACTTTAATTATTTTATAATGGGAAATGTCATTAATAAAATTATATACACAAATATATATGTCACAACTGAAATGCAGAAATGTTCATTCAGCCTGGGGGAGTTTGAAAAAAAACCCCAAAACATCTGTTATACTTAAATGACACACAGTAATGTAAAGATGCTTAACTGTCCTACTGCCATCGTCCTTTTCTAATCAAACGCTGAATTATCAAGATTAAAAGATGTATCGAGCAGCACATACTGTAGATCACTTTGACGTTATCTCTCACTTTGATTTATTTGCACACCCACAAGCAGACAATTTGTAAAGAAGTGAAGGCTTCATGGGTTTAGCCTTTTGATCTGACAGATCATTAAATGTTTGACTTTGAGAAGAATTTGTACACAGCTGCCAGGTTATGGACATATTAATAAATGATAACCCAACTGGGTGGAGTCCTCATTCAAAGAAACAAAAAGGAACAAAACAAGACATATCACAAAAACAGAAATGCACACCAGACATTGTCTACAGCAGTGTATCTATTGCAAGATTTGTTATATTCCAGAGATTTTTGCAGCTGGTATTTTGCAGTCTGCTCATTCATGGAGAACAGTAAAGTTTTCACTGATCTTTAAGAGAGAGGATTAAGTAAAAACCCCTAAAACTGTTAACATTTCAGGTTCAAGTTCAGTTTTTATCACTTGTGAGGAAATTCTGTTTGCATGAAGTCAGAGAGCATTGCACAGCATTGCACAGGCACACACACAACACACACTATCAGCAAAAAGAAGCATAACAATGGTGTTTTGTTATTCAACATGACTTATAGTATAGTAAAATATCTTTATTCCCATACGGTAAATCAAACCCAGTTCACAACAAACAATGCCACAAGAAAGCAATTTTACGGCCATAGCCTTATCTTCATTTGTTTAATAGAGTTATGATTAGTGGCACAAAGCATTTAATCGTCCTAATTGTATAGATTTAACTGCAAAGTACACCATGTACAGTTTCCGTAAAGGTCTGCAGCAGACCGATGCCATGAAAATTAATTTGTAAGTTGCTCCCGACCGATTTGAAATAATTAATCATAAGATTAATGGCCAACACAATAATCAAGTGGAACTTTGAAATGTGCAACTTGATCAGAGTTCTGGTGCAGTGATGCAAACCTGTCTGTCTGAGTTGTGGCTCTACTTTTCTTTTTCTTCCTCTGTCTTCTTCTTTTGGAAATCCGAACCTAAAAATGTATCCTTAGAGTTGTAAAGTGAAAGGAAAATAAAAAGTGATCTGCCAATTGCACATGGTTGGAAATGTGAAATATTAGGCCTCCTTCTTTATCTCTAAATATCACAAAAAGAATTAAAATCTTTCAAATGATGGAAAATTACCTTATTTTAATCTAAAATGACACGCTATATCAAAGGTGTGATGTTGTGTTGTTTGATTCGGGAACATTTTGTGGCTTTTACTCCGACTGTGTGAGTGACAGCAGCAGGGAATCAGAAAGGATTAACTCGGTCTTTAATGTTTCCACCTTGCATGCAAAACAGTTGAGATTGCAGCCTCAAAATGCTACAAGGGAGGTCATGAGAGAGAGATCGGTGGATTTTAAGCACAGGGAAGGATGCACGTGAAAGCCTCTTTACATGTATTGTAATGGTAATGTTAAAAGAGTGCACAGAGACCAATCACATTATGTGTTGTGCTGAATGAAATCAGTTTAGATAATATAAACAGAAGAGATGCAAGACACTAAACGGAGGAAATACCAGTGACTCATCAGAAATGTTTAGTCACTGACAAATAAAGTCTGACTTCAAATAAAGATGATGTATTTGAACAAATAACAAACAAAAACGTTTTATTTTATTAGAGGAGATTCAACTCCACTGAACCACAAAAAGCTGCTTGGCGCTGCTTTGCCTATTTTCTTGTCAGTGAAAGTGTTCAACGTGAATGAATGAAAGGATTTTGTTATATTCTAGAAGCTTTGTTTTAACAGTTTGGCAACACTTTACAAAAAGGGTACAGAACACATGCTTAATTCATGCGTAACTCATGATCATGCCTTGTGATCTGTTGAGTGAATTAATGCAGAATGTATCATGAAGTCACCACCAAGTCCAAGTCACTATGAGTTTATGTGATTAGTGAACGCTCACTGTAATGGATCAATTCATGAACGTTAACTCACGGTTACTTCATACATGAATTTATACGCCACCAAATTATCTGGAATCCAGTCACATAGATAGTTACATTTCAGACTAATGCATTTATTCAGCCTCTCTGAAAGCACAACACATAGAAGTAGGCCTACATACTCATACTCACTTTTTTGTGAATGCACATGAGATAATGATTTAACACTCATTCACTAATGATTCATTAAGCATTAACAAGTCGCTAGTCATAGTGGCTTGAACATTTGTTGGTTGTGGGTAACATGAATTCATAATACATCCTGCATTCATTTATTCATTCATTAAATCATCATGAGTCATACATTAGATATGTGTTTAGGAAGCTTTTAGCAGTACAAAGTGTTGCCAACATTTTGGATCACCTTCTGTGTTGTGGCAATTAGCGCTCTTTTCATTTCTGACCTCTTACCTTCAGTAGTACTAAAGCTCATAGAAGCACCATTCATAGAACAGGTTCCTGCATCTTTGAGAAAACTGCTTGTCTCTTGTCTCTAAATCAAATTAAACACAAGATAAGCAGAAGAATATCAAATCTATCTTATTATGAATTATATCGTATCAAGCATCAACTGTTTTAGCCACTATACTACACTAAATACTGAATTAAAACAGGACTGCCTTTTCTTTCTACTTGCAGTATTGCAAGGCATGTGAATCATATTAACCATGTCCACACCAGCGAGGTAACATTATTAAATAATCAGACGATCAATATCAAATCACATTTTATCACTGCAGAAGCAGCAGAGGAGAATGAGCAAGGGGTTATCTTGGAATTCCTTTTTGAAGAAGTAAAAAACATATAATCCTGTTAATGTTTCAAACAGTTCAATTTCACTGTCAGACATCTGAAATTCAAAGAAGGCCCCAGAGGTGCTGGGGAAACATTTAGGCCTGCAGTAGGCACCCATAGAGCTTACTCAGGCGTTAAGGGTAATCAGTCCATCAAGCAGCAGCACACCTCTTTTGATACAAAAAAACGTGGGCAGATTTCATGCAGCCAAAGCCGATTGTATGTTCAGCTTGCTAGAAGTCCTGGTGTCAGGACTTTGCTTAAACTCCTGTCAAATATAAAGTCTCTCCTCCTCTGTCTCTGCCTTTTGCATATCTTGACTGTCTTGCACATTTGCAGTTCTCACACTTTACCAACCTGCTGCTGTCAGAATGTTTTATTGTCTCACAAAAATAAACAGATACTAGAAAAAAAAAATGCTGTCATATAGTGTGTTTACTGCCTATACTCACAGCAATGCAGCAGCATATGCTCTTAGAGACTGTGTTTTATTATAAACCAGTTGTAGACCCCAGATTTAATTAGCTGACTCATGCTTTAATCTGTGTAGAAATACCACATAAAAGTACTTATGAGTCACTTATTTTGTGCCACTTGGCAGCCACTTTGTTATTCTAAATTGATGGAGTGTTTTGCATGATGGAATAACACGCTTTGATTATTTAATTGCCTACTATTTCCCATCAACACTTCCAAAATCAGTGTAATACAGACTCTTGTTTTGTTACATTGACATTCCTTTTCTTTGTTTATTTTAGCAATATGTCACATTTGAGGGAATTATAATCAAAGTATGAAGCAATGTTTGAAGTGATTCAGTAAAGCCTGGCATTTAATCATTCTGTGAGATGTTTAAGCCCGGCTCTCTGTAACCAGATGAGTTACTCATCCCTACAGAAAAAAGTTCTTGATTTTCTTATTTGACTTCATTTAGTAGTTCATTCTCAGTGTGCAACGCGAGGCGACAGTGAGGTCTCGTTTAAGTCCGTCCTGTACCAACATGGACGGATTACACCGCTTGGGGGCAAAATTAGAACCGGCACCTATGGATCGCCTGCCCACAATCTTTGTCTCTGATTATCATTTATATGATGATATTCAAGTAAAAAAAAACATTTATTTAGTAATAAGCATCATTTAAAATACATAATTTATTAAGTGATACATATTCTCAAACAAACCTTCAATTAGTTAAACCTGCAATAAACACCAGGGTGCATCGGACTAGACTGACATTTGTTGCTATTTAGCGAAATTTCGGGAGCAGGAACACACCCCCATTACGTCAACCACGTCACTACGCCATATCCGTATAAATACCCTACGTAATCATCTCTCGTCCGCTTTCGATTACTGCGCATGGCAGCTGCTAGCGTCGGCTGAGACGGCAGCTATCCACCTCCAGCAACCACAGCTGCTAGCACCGGCAGGGACGCCTGGCACCAGGATGCCAGTGCCCTCGGCCGTCTACCAACCACAGCAGCTAGCATCGGCCGTCCACGTCCACCAACCACAGCTGCTAGCACTGGCTGCAGAGGTCTTAGCTATCCACCTTCAGCAACCACAGCAGCTAGCTCCGGCGGGGACGCCGACACCGGGTTGCTGGCATCCCCGGTGGACCACCGACGACTGCAGCTAGCACCGGCCGGGACGCCGACACCGGGTTGCCGGCGTCCCCGACCGACCACAGCAGCTAGCATAAATCTTTTAAACGTATCATATGGAGGGTGTGTTCCTTGCTAGTGAATTGTTGCTATTTAGCAGAATTTCGGGAGCAGGAACAAACCCCCATTACGTCAACCACATCACTACGCCATTTCCGTAAAAATACCCTACGTAATCATCCCTCGTCCGCTTTCGATTACTGCGCCCCACCCGCCCATCCCTTTTCGTTCGTTTTTCCTGTTCTTTCTCCCCTTTTTCTTTTCTCTCGGTAGGGTCCTGAAGGGGGTTCGTCGTACCCGAGTGCCACGGCGGACGTCCCCACGAAGCTTCCCCAAACCATCTGCAATATTTAAACATTCTAAATGTACCTCTGTTAAATAAATCTTTTAAACGTATAATATGGAGGGTGTGTTCCTTGCAAGTGAAATCACAATAATAGGCTGCGATTAATCATGATTAATTACGTTTAAACAAAATGTGTGGTGTTGGAAAAAAAGAAATGCATGACAAACTGGTTCGAGGAATCAGAATTCTTTTTACTTTATTATAACATCTCAGCTTAGTTCTGATGATTTCTGAATTGAGAATCTCTTAATTAAGCGTTTTACCAAGTTTGACCCCAACTTCCTCCCATAATTCCAGCACTATTTTTTACCTGACTGAATTACTAAAAGCTGCGGTGAACGCAGATAACACGATGACTGAGGAGACACTCGCCAGTGTGCTGAACGGCACATTTCGTTTTAAAAAGCTTCCAAATGGAGGTTTAGATAAAACCAAAGTTGTGTGCACATATTGCAGTGATGAACTGTGTTTCCACCAAAGCACATCAAGTCTGAAGTACCATCTACGGGCAAAGCACATCTTTGCCGATGTTAGCAAAGATGCTAGCACTGAGACAGGACCAAGCCGTGTATGTCAGACTACACTGCAGCCAGAAGAAGTCTGTGAACAAAGACAACAACTAACTCATTCATTTGGGTATGATGCTACTTTGCAAACAATTCACAGGCAAGCTGTTTACGTTCTCTTTGTAGCAGACGTTACTTTGTAACTGTTCTTTATGACTAGTTTTAACATATTTCACATATGGGAGGTCTCCATCTTATAAAAATCATGTATCTGCAAACCGTAAAACGTTTTATGATCTAAGAAAAACAGTTCTGTTTTCAGGTTTGTGACAATGCAGTTTTCACATCCATTGGGTTTGTAAATGGTTCATTTTGCTGAAGAAGTATGAGAATTTCCTAACCCTATAAAAACCGTCATCTGAAAAACGTTATGGTGAGGAAAGGAAATCCTTTATTTGTTTGTTGGCCAAATAAATAAAAACATAAACTGGTTCAAATTAATATTCTGGCTAAAACACCAAATGTAAAATATGAACTCCCCCACATACCTCTACCACTAAAGTCCCAGATAAAATACAGAGGACATGTCGTCAGTGGACGCCTCAGTCTTGCTTACAGGAATCATTTCTACATTCAGATCTTAAAGACATGGTGGTCCATTCTTTTTTTGAAGGTTGGTCATTAAGAAACAATGTAATAAACTAATAAAAAAAGAGATGAAGTCCGGATCCATTTCAACTACCCAGTCTTGGATCTGGAGCCCATATTAGGTCATCCCATGTGCCCTTTAATCCTTTTTTACACAATCATTCAATTTTATCATCAGGTCTCTAAGAGAAAAAACAGGACACTGCATTATGGCCTGAAGGTTGGACAGGTGGTGGATACTTTGTGAGGCAACACTGCCACCAAGTGGATTCAATGTGGAATGAGCTGCAGACATGAACTACCAGTTGTGATAGAACAGAAATAACTGCACAGATGATGGAATACTATAGGCAGTATATAAAGAGGCAGAACAGAACAGCTGAACATTAAAAAAATAAAAACACATATCAAGTTCAAAATAAAAGAGCACAGTGAACCGGCACTAGTGCTGACTTTATTATTCGTGGGCATGTTTAGGTGGGGCAACAGAACAAGAGGAGTCTTTAACTGTTTCTCATTGAGCTATTGAAGATTTAGTGTCTTGTTCAAAGACATTTTTAAAGGGGACATAACGTGAAAAACCCACTTTTTTAGTCTTTTGGCACTTATATTTGGGTATCTGCAGTCCATACCTACCCACAAACTGTGAAATAAGACCACCCAGTCATATGTTTGTGGTCTGCCTATATCAGAAAGCATGTGAACAAACGAGCCATTCTGAATTTTCTCGCTCGTGTGACGTCACAAAAGCGCTCATTAGGATAATAAATTAGACCCTGTCCAAGTCTCT
>JAVQJL010073636.1:0-11759 GCA_036024295.1 Nannoperca obscura | reverse complement strand
TCTCTCTCTCTCTCTCTCTCTCTCTCTCTCTCTCAGAGTCCCAGGTGTAACCATTGCTACAGATATAATCGCTGGCTTTCCTGGTGAGACGGAGGAAGACTTCCAAGAGACAGTAGACTTGGTTAAAGTCTACAGATTCCCAAGTCTTTTCATCAACCAGTTCTACCCCAGACCTGGTACACCTGCCGCCAAGATGGAACAAGTACCAGCACATGTGGTGAGAGTGGACAAGGAGACGGAGACTCCTTTACTAGTAGTCATCCCACATGTCTGATCTGAGCTAAATTTGACTGCTCATGTGTGAAAGTGATAGAGATGTGACTGTTATGATGTGGCCACATTGGTAGCACAATTTACTTTTCCTTGACACACACATTTACAAAATATAGTATGTTTGACAATAACTTCATTACCTTTAGTGCAGGACTGTACATTTTGTTTTGATCTCACAAAATGATGTTTTGGGCAAAGCAGAAAACATGACTAGCAGCCATGAGAGACATGTCATCCAGACACTGTGTATACATGCGCAAGATGCTACCGACTTCTGGCTCTTTCTTCTGTTTTGTTTGGCTTCAGTAAGACGATTCTTCTTTTGCTGTCTGATGCAGAATTGATTGTGTCAACACCAATTCATCTTTTGAAATAGCTGTTACAAAGCAATTAACAACACTCAACAGTGTAGAAGGGAAAAAAACAAGTACAATATTAGTTAGAGATATCAGTTTTAGAATTGCTGTTTGATGAGCAGTAATAACACATAGTTATTCTAGGCAAAGACATTCGTACTGGTACTGTGTGTGTGTGTGTGCGTGCGTGTATGCTGTGCATATACTGCACACTAAGTGCACACACATGCACGTATGTGTTTTGAGGAAACGCAGGCTGGCCTCCTGTCATCTGAAAATGTAAAAGCCTGTTCCAGTTCTGTCACGACTTCTGTATGAATTTTAATATTATATAATCTTGAAAGATGTGTGCGGGGGGGGCGGTGCAAGTTGCAATCTCTTACTGTCCCTTTCCGACGAACACATACGATACACATATTGTATGAAAGCAAACAGTGTTAATTCGTAAATGTTTAAAAGTTGAAGCCTGCATTTGAGTTAAACATTTGCTGCTGGCAGATAACTAGGATAATAGGATAAGACATCTGTCAGTCAAGCGACCACAATTGCCACAAAGAGGTGGAAATTTGATATTAAGATTGTAACATTTTGTTGAACAAATCTATTAAGGTATTTTAGGAGTGAATTTTTAAGTATTCTTCCCTGGACTACTACACAATATCCGGTTTCTTGGAGCCAATATTAAAAGGCCATTAGTAGAGAAGTGTAGCTGCAACACATTGTCTTGTGGTGGTTGCTTATTCATTTGGCCCTCTTGTTATCTGTATAACCACACAACTCTGGACAGATACTCTCTCTTTTCCTCTCTCTCTCTCTGTCTCTCTCTCTCTCTCTCTCAATCTGCTGCCATCTGGTGACTAATGAAGCTATAATTGTTAGGAAAGGAAAGTGCACGAGAGAGTCAGTGAGAGAAAGAGGCAGATATTGAGCACATCTCATTCAGCCGCCCAGCGTTTTCTTGACCTTTTGCCCTCATAGGTTTCTCAGCTACATCATTGTTTGGCAGAGTCAATTTAATATAATTGTAAAATGTAAATGAACAGAAATGTTGTGTGCTAATTAAGCTCATATTTCACCATGGATTTATGCACAATTATATATATTTTGGTCAAATAATGTTAAGTTCCTTGTTTATTTAATTCTGCTAAATAATTGCTGCTTATTTAGCACTTAACTTGGTACGTTTCCATTGGCCAGTCTGCTCAAAGTAGGCTCCTTCATAGTTGCTTACCATGCGACTGTAGAAATGTGTCCACCAGTAGAGATTTGGCAGTACTGTTTTCTCTGTGGGAGGCCTTATCCCTTAGTGTCTCTGCTTTATATTCGGCGCAGGCTATGTAGCAAATCAGGGCTGGATTCTCACTTGATCTCATGAATCCAGCTACCTCGCAAGGTAACGTGATTAAGGCAGCAGGACTGCTTACCACGTTCTCATGGGATGTGAGAACGACGGCTGCTGCCGGTAATGAATCTCTAAGCTGGTTTGCCAACCAGTGCAGAAGACGAGAGTGACAAAACATGGAGGGGGAGAGTGAAATTGTAAATACAGAGCATGAAGTATGGTAGGGTAATTTTAAACCATTTCTTAATTTAATTTACAGAACAATTATTGTATCGTGTTCTGTGATGTAAAATGACATATACCATGTTAGAAGATTTTGCCCACCCCTAGTTGCTCTGTTGTATCAAGTTATCTAAATATGAGATGTTGAAAAGCATTTGTATGATACAGCTCTCACTTTATTGAATCTTAACCCTGGACGCATGCTACTTGTGCTTGTGCTTAAAATGTTTTTCTTTGACCTTTTCTCTTTAGTTTGACCTACATTATGCTGCACGCTTTGGTATATGTTCTATCTCCTCTTGCATTTGCACTCTCTTTACCATCAAAGTGTTGACACATCTCTTTCAAGTAGAGCATCTTCATAAGTCATTCTCTTTTTCCCTTCTCCCTCCTGTCCCTCTGCATCCTCTGAGGAGAAGCTGAGCGTGCCTTAGAGGGATCAATCCCCAGACAACCACATCACTGCTTCTTCTCTTATCTTTTTCTCCTCTCCTTCCTTTCTCCCGCATGTCTCATCCGACTATTATTGTTAGTGGTTGGAAATCAGCACGCATCTATCCAAGATGTCATTCCACAGGCAACTCTTTGATACTCAAACTGTGGCACATTGCTGGTTCCTGTGGAAACCTTTTTGCCAAATCAGCCTATTTGTACATGTGAAATTATTTTTAAGGTTGGATTTATTGTTTATTTAATGACTATGAGCCATATAATAGATCATTAAATCAATGTAGTAATTGTAAATTGTACATTGCACAAGCTACAAAGGGGTGGCTTTCTTCATTTGTGCAATTCTTTATCTTTTGCCTATAAGATCTCTGTGTTGACATGGTGATCCTGCATTTCTAATATGCAGTTTCATCTGAATGTTTAAGTTAATTTTGAGTACATTTCGTCTCACAGAGAATAGTAAAAGGTGAGAGAGAGATATTCAGAAGAATATGTTAGGGTCCCCGTAATCAGTACACCTGCTTTGGTGGTTAAACCTGCACACAACATCACATCATCAGTCAGCATGCACCTGTTCTTACACACACACACACACACGCAGCAAGTGGTGGCAGCTAGGTGATGTCTAGGCCATGTAGGGTCAGTCATTAATAAAGTGCACCAGATGGTTTGTCTGGAACACAACTGTGTTGAATAGCCACGGGAGGGATGGATGGAGAACTAGATGGAGTAGGAATCAGAGACAGAGGGATGCCTGAGAGAGAGGGAGAGAAGGTAAGGAAGGAGGGAGGGAAGATAGGAAGAAAAGCTAAAAGGGGAAAGGAGATGGATGGAGGAAACAAAGTGAGACACAAAGGAAAAGCTACAGGGACATGCCCATTGTGGGAGCTGCAGAGGTACCAACCCCTTAGAAATGTAATTGAGTGCTCACCTACTAAACGTGGCAGCTGATGAGGAATTCCATCTCACCATTTAGCTGTGGCAAAGCTGGTGGTGGTCTATGTATATGATTTGCATTAACCTTAAAAATGTAGCACGCTCTGGCCTTTAAAAGCAAGTGTAGATGTTTTCCTTTTCATATCAGTATGGGGCACAGACATGACAGCTCGCCTTTTCCAGCATTAACAAGAGGCCAAGCAAATTTCAGACTCACCAAATCTCATACATTGTGATTATAGTACGAACACACTGTTTTTAGTCATTTAGTCTTCTTCAATTTACTTTACCTTTCAGGACAGATGATCTTAGGTGGTTTTGGACTTCAAAGTAGGTAGGTGTAAGTGATTGCACCATTGGAAAGTGATTCTAGAGGTCTAGAGGTGAGCATTTGGTAGGAAGTAGTTAAGCATGTCCACAGGATCTAGTGTCTTGATAGCAGTGGACATTCTGTATGATCCTGGTCGATTGTGGAAAATTGAAAACTGTAGTTTTCTGGTACTGGATAAAACGTTAAAAATGAGAAAACAAGTAAAATTCTCTTTTCAGGCCACTGGTAAGCACTAGGGACAAAGGACATTATTAGTATATTACTTTACACAAATGCAGAACATTACCTAAAATATAAAAATTGAGGTTGGCTTATCATTATGTAAAAGTGACAGTGAAGAACAGATTATTAATGTAAGTCATTTAGTCGTGCCATATTTGGTCCTTGAGCACCTAGTTGGCTGGTGAAGTAGCAACAACAGACTTCCTAAAATGTGTGTAAAAATTGGGCATAGAAATCTACTATATTACTACTAATATTTAATCATATGTTTAATTTGTAATACTGACATTTTTATTTTGATGATAATACATTAAGAAATATGGTTTTGCCTCAACAGTCTGATTTCCAGCCACGAGAAAAACACATTTGAATAGAAAAACACAAACCGATTTGTCTCAGTAAGCCAGTGAGTGAGATAGAGGACACACAATTTCCCTCTGGGATTAATAAAGTATTTCTGATTCTGACACATAGAGCTGGAGAGGGTCCAGCTGTGCAGTGGTCCAGGTGTTTTGAGGTAACTGTAGATCTAACGTATTACCTATTGTAATAGATGATATATTAGAGAATGCAGGATGGAGGGGAGAGCAGAGACGGATGAAAAGAATAGGAGACCACAGGTATGGAAGGATGGAGGGAGCATGTTGAGAATAAAGGGATGTGAATGTTATTAGCTTGAATCTCCATAATCATCCCCAGGTGATTAGAGCTTAGCCTTGATAAATGGACTTGCTGAGTGCTGGGTGTGTGTGTATGTGTGTGTTGGAATATCTATTGGTATGCAAGGAAGTTGAGAATGAGCAGCTGCTTGAGAAAAAGAGAGGGAAAAAAGTGATAGAGAAGGAGATTAGCTGTTCTATTGGGACAGTGTTTTTAATTTCCCCAGGTTGTAATTGGCTAAGAACACCATTACCCACAAGGCACCAGTGTGTCAGCTGTCAAAGAGAAACAGCTGGCCAGCCACTAGTAGCTCCATCTCTTAGCTTCACTATCATTTATCTAAGACTGGACACACACACAAACACTTGCACAGACGCACACACAGACACACACATGCCTGCTTTTCCCCTTTCTGTCTCAAATGCAGACACTCACTCTCTTACATACTGATCAGGGGAGATAAAACTTGACTAAAAGCAGTCTAACAGGTATTACGGTTGAGTTAATGGTTAAGTTTCTGTCTGGGGCCAGGTAGGCCTGAACTTGATTAATGAGGACCTAGTCCACTAATAGTGGTAGGGATAACACACTGCATTTTAATGATTCAAGTTTTTTGCTTGCCACATTTAAATGCATTGTTTTTTTAACCTAAATAGGTCATCAGCATGCTCAGTTTTAACTAGATGGGGGGGACCAAGATTTAAAATGTTCTGCAGGCTGTAGAAAATAAACATTTCCAATAGGTCTTAGTATAAAAAGTAACACATAAATGTAGATTTTTATAAAAAAGGAGCTTTACTGATCCCTGAGGGGGGATTTAATAGCAAAGCATAGAAATAAAATGTTTCATTTTTGGTTTTGGCTGGTTTTAGAATGTAAGGCACTTTACCTGTGTCAACAGCCAATCATCTCATAGCGAAGTCATCTGGTCATTCCGACCCTCGTTTCACCAATACTAGAAATGCAACTGTAGCAAGTGACTCACTATCCTCATTCAAATTTTAAGATGCCACAAAGTTTATCAAACTCTAACAAAAAGCCTGAAAAGCCAGAAGTTAGAACAGAAGTACAGAGAGTCATCGCTATGGAAATGAGGCACCGTCTCATGTAGTTGCAGTGGTGTAAAGTGCCATTTAAAAAACGTTTCTAAACTTAAGTTAATTGAGAGCATCCAGAATGGATTTTTACTTGAATACTCAACACCTAGCTACCCTTTGGATTACATTTTTTTTTTATGTAAAAGTAATAATGCTGGTTTTCCAATGTTGGGATGAAAATAAAAATGAATTTATAAAAAAAAGATTCCTCCAATAATATAACTTTGCTCTATCACGTACTGTCTTAAAAGACAACAGGGGCATTTTTGAATATGATTTTACTATGGTCACTTAACTGAAACAAAGTTTCATAGTGCACAGTTATTGAGATTTATAATGATTGTAACCACTGTATGTAACTATTTTACTAAGCTGAATAACATTTAGTTAGTAGACTTCTAATGCAAAGTGAACCAGCTTTAAGGCATTTCATACATGATGAGTGTGGTCATAGCTCACATTTACATAAGATCATATTTCTGTTCCCATTTACTTATGACACTGCTTGAGTTTGATTCAGGAAGTGAAATCAAATGTTTCTCTCTGTGATAGCATTTTACAATATGGCTCGTGTACACATCGTTAACAGTGCTGCAGCAGATCTGAAACAAGTCAGCATAGTGGGAACATGTTATGTCTAATGACCTCTGTAGAGAGAGAGGTCACACATACTACACACACACACACACACACAGAGCATCACTATTATGACCACTCTCGTTGTGATGCTCCAGGAAGTGTTGATCCTTTACACACACAGACAAAACTACACACAGCCTAAGGTTTTTCAAGGAGTAATATCACACACTTACACACACACACACACACGCACACATGCCATGGGATGTAGGCTCTATAGCACTAACATCTGTCTGTCATTAGGGAAAGACAGACGGGAACATACTGGTGAGCCAGAAGCTCATACAGTACAGGCTAAGGCAAGATCACTGTTACCTTGCCCCACAACACACTCACACTCGGGCATACTGACATACATGTACTTGCTCATATAGACACACACGCACACACACACACACACACATTTCTACTACCTCATGTCAGGGAGTCACACATTAACCATTTTTGCTGAAATACACAGACATTAAACCAAGAGCAGGACCTTACTGGTTGTGTTGTCATGCACACTTAAAATACTGTATTACAGCAGCCTTTCCATCCCATGAGTGTGTGTTTGTAGTTGACATCTCACAGATCTGACAACAAACTTAGAGCATGCAGCTACATGCACATATGCTTAAAACTACACACACAAACATCTTATGAGTTTTCAGTAACTTCAATCAACTTATGAGTGCATGCAAAGTTTGAGATTTTTTTTGTCTTTAGTTGCTGGTGATTTTGACTAAAATATTTATTTTAAGAAACTGCCAGTCTGAACACAATTATTTCCTTGTCTTAATATTGTATTTATTCAGGTATTGTCGTCAACTATAAATAAATCATTGCTTAGTCAGGGTAATTGCACTCATGAATTGCATATCTTGCTTCAGAGCTTCACAGCATTGTGCAGATATTCCTACTTTACATAAAATAGTTTTAAGTAGAACAGCAGTGTTTTTATGAAGTGTGTAAGTTTTTGCATGTTTTTGGCAGCAGAGTGTGGCCTCCTGTCTACACCGCTCCTGCATGTGTTTGGAGTCTGTGTATAAGAACAAGTGTATCCATGTAATGTCACTTCCCGCTAGAAGCAGCATCCGTCTCTGGTGGCAACAACAGATGGACGTAATGGTAACAACCATCGTTCATCATCACCACGGTGACAGGTCCACACATATACACACACACACACACACACACAGTGACTTTGCAGTGATGGGTTGTCACTAACACAACCTCGATGGCATGCTAGATTAACTTCTCTGGTTGATGGACCACACGTGCATGCGCGTGCGCACACACACACACACACACACACACACAATAACGGTCTTAGAATTAAAGATACAATGACATAGGATAGGTAGCACTGACTTGCTGAGAGACGGCATGGCCACCTGACTGATAGATTACGAAAATACTGCACTGTACAGAGTTCAGGTCTGTATGTAAGCAGGATGAGGTTGTGTTTTAACAATATAACTTATTTTGTGATTTAATCAAGTAGGATATTTATGGGAATAGTGTATGGAAAGAGATAGATGGACTGACCAATTCTGTGTTTTGTCTATTCAGAGAAGTGTTGGAAAATAAGGGCATCAAGTCATAATTCATATAAAAAAACTACCATAATCCAGATTGATAAATCCTATCTTGCACAATGAAGGCAAATGCAGCGCAGGGTTTAACTAAAGTCTGCCTGTCTTTGGATTGATGGTTGTTTTTATCATTTGTACTCAAGTCTCAACATGTGAACAGCACCTTTACAGAGAATGCGTGGCCTATTTCAACCTCACCTTGCTTCACATTAGCAACGTTTGTACATCTCTGCCTCTCCAGTGCAGGCGCCTGCTACTGGCTACTGATTAGCTCCACAGGTGCAACTTGAGGTGTAGTTTTTGCTCAAGGGAACCCCGACAGCAGCTGTTCACTTCCCCTAAGCCAGCTTTTTCCACACTAGTCTAGGGATTTAAACTGAGGATCTCAAAGGCAACATCACTTAAGAAAAATGCACGACTTTAGGATAACAAGTAATGAGTTGATTTTTTCCCTTCATCTTTTCCTGTGATGGAAGGAGATAAGAAATTGGTCTTTCTTTCTCTCACCATTTTGTATCTATTATTTAATCAGTTTTGTCTCCTTTTGCCTTGTTATGATACCTTTGTGTGAAAGCAGAGCGACTTGTAGGTTGTCTGCTCCATATGTATATATCTGGCTTATGGACATTGAATCCTGCCCTCAACATACACTGAAAAAGACAGAGGGAAGGAAGAGGAGAGAGCATGGCAACAAATGCATATTCCCTTTGGCTACAGAAGCATATACATATATCCTTCTCCCTTAGCCAGTCATGACCTAATCAGCGAGCTAATTAGCACTCTTTGTAACTGCGTTGGCCTCATGTAACTGATTGCATTAACAATTGCCACACATCAAACAGTCATGTCTCACGTTTGTGCATCTCATTACTCATTAAGGATATGCAAGGTCAAGGCCAGACTTTGAGCGGGAATAAAATGAGAAATATTTTCTGCCAAAGCTTGTGGGCAAATAAATATTCCCCTCTGTTTATTCCATATCCTATAGATTTTAAAAACTTAGTGTAGGCGTTTTCAGCCTTGATGATTTTTTTCCACTTCTGTTTAAATGACCCAATAAGTTAACATCAGTGAATCTGTCCTGCGTGTCCACATTAATACCATATGTCATTGGTATCTATCTGCGAGACAAGCAGAAAAGCACAAGCAAATGCGTGGTAGGAAAATGTATGACAAATAAGATATATAAAGTATATATCAGCATTACTGACAGGTGATTAATCTACTGTAAAACTAGACATTATATGATTAACTTTTCAAAGAGTTTCATGGAACATTATTTTATAATCTTTGCTACCAATGAACTCAAGTCAAGTTTACGTACAATGTTACTATGGGCTTTACAGCTCCATAGCAATACTACAAACTAAATAAATCGAGGATGACGAGAGAACAGACAACGCCACATTCAAATTGTAATAGAGGGAAAGGCTGAGTGCACAGGGGACATCTCCTATGAATAGGCTTGAATTAACTAAATTCTTCACTATCTACAATTAAATCTAAATTAAGTGATAATCAAGACCCAGATTTGTTCATTGGACATTTTAACTGTTTTATGAATGCATTACATGAGTGGCTGTTAACCTTAAATTCATTGAAATCTTTCTTGTCTTTTTTCTTGTCTGCAGAAGAAGCAGAGGACAAAAGAGCTGTCACAACTCTTCCACTCTTACAGCCCCTACGACCACAAGGTAAGACATCTTTCAGAGTTTGTTCTTGGATCAGTTTCCTGTGCTTATATAAAGATGTTCTTCTTGCCACACTCATTGCCAAATATGTTTCCCACTTTGCTGCGATCATGTAAATGACAATGGTCTGTCACAATACATTTCCCCAATGTGTGAGTAGTGGTGTGAACAGTCGTGAATACTTGCCTATCATGACGAGAAATAAGGCAAAATAGTATACAAGGAAGGCCTTCTACTACAGAGTGAATTTTGTGAACGTACTGGTGAGTGGAGCCTTCTTTGCAGGTAACACTGTCATTTAGCACAGCTTAAACTTGGCCAAGTTTTATTTTTAATTTATTTGCAGAGGTTATACCTCTGGAGTGATGTTGTCATATGTTATGCACTAATTAAAAGGATACAAGAGAGATCAAATTTCACTGTGGCAGGCATGGATCGTTGCCGCCCACACACTGAAACACACACAGGCCCACTAATAATGGTACACATGGCACACACACATACACATAAGTGAGTGCATAAGAACACACCTAACAGAATGTGAATTGAGCGAAGTTAGCAGAGATCTTCTTTAGATGCAAGCATGTTAATGTATTATCATTAACATCTAAATTAGATACTTAGTATACGTGGACATGCTTTCTCCTCAAGTACGAATCCCGCAGGAATTTAGAAACCAACTGTGTACTTAGCCTGCTGTGCTGAGCTTCTCCATCTCACAAATATTAGAGACTATTATAGAGATTAAAGACTTTTACACCTTTTTTGTGCTCACTGGTTTGTGTTATTTTTGTGAATATGCTGTTTTATGAAAGTTTAGATTTTTCAAGGAGTTAAATTATGCTACTGCAAATGTCCTGAAATGTCCCACAAAGCCCAAGAACTAGTCAAGGTTTTAGGTAAAGCCAAAAAAGAATGTCTCTGACACTTTAAGAATACACTTTTAGAATATGTATAGAGGCACCTAAAACTACAAACCACAAATCAGTTTCTAAATTTTTCCCGCAGCAAAATCCACTTTTTCTGTGCCCATCTGTGTGCATGTGTATGTTAGGTAATCATTTCTTTGTGAAAATACATAGTTTATAGGGTGAGTGTTTAAAACAATGTAATTTAAAAAAATGCTAAAGATGAAGCATGGACGCAGTCAGAGACCAGAGTTAATATGTTGTAATAATATGTAGGTAATCAAAAAATCTAGTCATAAAAAACAGTGAATTATTTTTTTCTTTCAAATTTCTACATTCATTTGTAGTGGTATTTTTTTCATTTGTATTTTGCACATTACATTTGGCTGGAAAAAACATTATTATTAACATTTATGTTGAAAAATAAATCACATATAAATGCATAATAAAATTGCACTGATAAAAATGATTACTCTGCTCAACTAACTTACTGATAAACTTGCCTATTTCAATATATTTTATGGATAAAATATGTCAAAAGTAATCCTGACTGATTATATGGTTTCTGATAGCACCCACATGTAAATATTTTTTACATGCCAAGCAAGTTCTTGTAAATCTTCCATGTTGCTCATCTTACAGCCATGTTCCTGTAGGTCCTTTTCCATAGATTGTGTAGATGTGCAAATAAATCCCCTTGCATTACAAACCCAGATAGCCATGAGCTACGATTTAATGATAATAAATCTAATGTCAAACATGCTTCCTCGCAGATCAACCACGGTTCTGCCTGTCCTTGCCCATGTCCACACACTGTGGAAATGTTGAGGCAAATCTGCTTGTATTAAGCCTATATAGTCGTTAGATAGAAATAAATGAAGTCTGATAATGTCCCTCATTTTACATTAAATTCCTTTGGGTGTTTGGCCTTTCAGCTTACGGTTTGTGTGTGTGTGTGTGTGTGTGTGTGTGTGTGTGTGTGTGTGTGTGTGTGTGTGTGTGTGTGTGTGTGTGTGTGTGTGTGTGTGTGTGTGTGTGTGTGTGTGTGTGTGTGT
>JAVQJL010073631.1:0-20157 GCA_036024295.1 Nannoperca obscura | reverse complement strand
AAAGTAGAGAGAATATTTTACCTCCATTTTGGTCTCCACCACTTCTGAGGGAAAAATCTGACTTTTAGCTGCTAAATGCTCTGCTATATGACCAGCTAGTTGCCAGACCTTGCTGAGCAGGTAGTGTACATTGGGTTTTCAGAGATTTTTCACTGAAAACAAGTTAAATGAGAGTTTTGAGACTGACGTAAGCATTACATTTTTGGGCTGCTAAAACATAGAGCTGAGAACAGCTGCAGACTTGGGTGACAACTCTCTTTGGTTTATCACAATAAGCACCCCCCTTCACATAACACCAAGTCATTCAATCCACTATATAAATATATAGATGAATGCATCTTTAAAAATTAGCTCCTTTAAATATTCAAAGGTCATGTGAGTTGAAGTAAGTTGGCAAAAGCAAGCAAAACATTTGTAAAAAAAAAAAAGAAGCTTTATTTAAACAACTGTAAAAAGTCCCAAAAGTCTCTTCAAAAACAGACTTGCATTTTGAAAGAATCTTTTTTATTTTTATTATTTATTTACTTATTTATTTTTCACTTGTTTTCATTTTTATTTTTGTCAACAGAAATGCTGACGGACTTGTGGCTTCAGTGCCTAGAAGAAAACCTCTGAATGAGCATCTCCTGCTCTATAGTCCGAAACTGTTATCCATCCAGCCATCATCAGTGAGAGAGAGTATCTTTGGGGTTTGTCACTACAAGTGAAAACTTTCACATTACGCATTGATTTGTGCAGCTTTGAATTTAAAAAAGAAGATAACACATATTACACTGATGATCAGAAAGCACACTCTATTAGGTACAAAACAAGTTAAACTCTTTTAAAGCAGTTTTTTCTGAAGATTAAGTTTTTTTCAATATAAAACAAATGATTATAGACTTTTATTCTTTTTTCTTTGTGACATAATACTGTCTCTATTGAGTGTCTGTCAGAAAGAACCAGACTTAGTTAAACTTTATGCAAGTAGCAGGAGAGTGAATAACAAAGTAAAACTAAATTGTAATGTTAGACAAGGAATTTTCCGGTAGTTCCACTGGGAAAGGAAGCAAGTGTTTTTCACAGTTACATTCATGAGATGTCAATAAAAACAGAATGTCAGGGATGACAAGAAGCCAACCTATCTGTTATCATTTGGGGATTTCTGCATTCTTGGTTCCTGTTAATTGCAAATACTCTTTGAAATATAAGGAAAGGGTGGAGGTCCTGACAAAGGAAATGCTGCAGTGAAGTAACAATAAATTGTACTTGAATTAAACCTAATAAATTTTTATACCTGGGGTTGACTTGGCATTCACCTTGGCTTGTTGCACCAGGGAGCGTCCTGGTAATTAAAGAGCGATTGTGAAACAATGTTAGGAACAAGGGGGCACTTTGGCAAACAGCAGTTATTGTACAGCTGTATGTGAGGGGAAAGATGAGGTTATTTATACGGAATAGGATGAGTAGCTGTGAGTAGAGAGGGACAGAAGTCAGTCAGTATGAATGCATAGCAAGTCTAAGTACGGAACAACGTGAAGTGAAACACAGCTTAAGTCATGCTAGCTGCTTTGAGAGCCTGTACTTTGACACATTGGTGCTTTGAGCTAAATGCTAACATCAGCATCCTAACATGCTCATAACATGCGTAACATCCTCATGTTTAGTAGGTATAATGTCAACTGTGTCCACCATCTTAGTTTAGCATGTTAGTATGCTTACATTCACTAATAGGGCAGATGGGAATGTCAGGGTGACGCTACAGGAAAGGTTTAAGCAATGGTTTACCATTTTCAGAAATATGGTTATTTGCTTTCCTGCAGAGTTAAATGAGAAGATCCCACTCTCGCCGGTAAGTTTAAATATAAGGCTACAGCCGGCCAGTTATGTTAGCATAGCACCAGGAAGAAATAAAAATCCATCTCTGAGGCCGAGATTACTGTGCAGTATTGGCAATAATGTTTTATCTGGATTGGGAAAAGAGACCATGCATCATCAACATCCTAGCAACCAGAGTTGGCAGCGGTCCACTGCACAATTTTGTTTGTTCACTCAATATGGATAAATAATATTGTCAGTTTGATATAAAACACTATAACATGCTGATTATGTCATCTATGCTATGCTATTCTATAGACACTGGACACTGAAGTGATGATTAGTGTTTTAGTTCAGGGCTGATTGAACCCCCTTTTCCATAAAGTGACAGAAAAAGTGGTATAGTAGTAGAAGTGGTATACAAGTGAGGTTTTGCCTGAAGCTCAGGAAATTTCAAGGAGGGTCATCACCCACAGGCCCAGATACTAAAGTTTGCCGACATGATCACATCTCTAGCCCAACCTCCAACTCCTCTGTTAGCTGGTCCCGCCCCCAGTGGTGAGCTTGGGCTAATAGCAGGCCCCTTCCCCAATGTCATCTGACCCTGGACCCTACATTGAACCTTCATTAATAGTTTCCGCCCCATCCCTTTTGGTTTGTCTTTTTTTTTCTTAAAAGAGAACACAGCACAAGTGATTTTCAGAGCATATATATGTAGCAGACAAAAGAAAATGCAGTTTAATTTCAGTTGGACTTTAAAGTGAGTGTGTCCTCCACAGTGTTTAGCATCAACAGAGTCAGCTGTCTCCAGGTGGAACCTAGCTGTCTGTACTGGCTGGCATTAAAGCCTCATCATCTGCCAAACACAAACACTGGTAGGAAAAGTCTGTGATGTGAGTCTGTTAGTTTCTCAAGGATGGTGGAAAGCTGACATCATTTAAACACACACACACACACTAGAATCTCTACCTCAACTTCTCCATACATTGTATATTGTATTATATTGAATATAGCACTGTGTTTTGTTTGTTTTTTCTTTTTATTTATTCTATATTTGTTATCTATTTTGCACTGCTGGGCCATGAGGAAACTGCAATTTCAATATCTATGTATGTACTGCTCAGACCATGTTATTGGCAATAAAGCTCTCTTTTCTCTTATCTTATACGCACACATTCAATACATACAATACATACACATAGACAAACAGAAACAGACAAAGTACATTTAAACACATGTAGAACCTTCGATTCATCATAACAGATGTTCGCTAAAGTGCATATAGATAGAAACATGTGTTACCAAAATCCATCACATCCATATAAATACATAGGCTACATATTGTATGTGCACACACATAGATACATACACACAGAGAGAAAGAGCAAAACATAGAAGCATCAAATGAGCAAACAGGCAAACATACTGATAAATACAGAATCAAGCATGAACCTACACACACACACAGAGGGAGAGAGAGACAAAGCTCTTGGGATTACTCCCGCCAGTCCTGAATGTGAACCCAGTCGGATGTCTTGCTGAGACTCTATGTATATTTTATCGGTCTCCTTCGCAAATTATATTGAATCTTTCATGAGTGTGTTGTTGGGGTGCAAGTGCCCACATGTCTGTGTGCACACAGCTAGATGATTAGAAAGTGGTAAGAGTATTCTGATCACCTAACAAGATACAATCTTTACCTTACCTTTCCCAGGTACCTACTCCCTGAAAACAGATCTTTGCTAGTGGGGTAACTGTTGTACAACAAGGTTTTTGATTTTGATGGATGATTTAAATGGAACAATAACACACAGTTATATGTCACCTTATACCAAGAACAGATGGTGACTCTGTGAGCCTGGTCAATCAAAGTGTCACAAATCCTTGCTGTGTCTCGATAGAGAGACATGACAGACTACACACTGGACCCCAACCAATCATAGCTTTGTGTCTATCAAGGTGTACAAAGTGCCATGGATTATGAATGTCAGTGACACTGGTTCATTGTCATTTGGCGGTAGGCTCTATTGTTTTTCTTCACATTTTGTTGACAGAGGGTGAGTGTGGGGGAGCAGGAATACATACATATGTGTACACAGGCTGACGTCGCACCCACAGATGTGATTTATGTATTTATAACAATTGTGGCATGCTAATCTTTTAGTTGAGGTAGGGCGTAAGTTGTGTGTGATGACCAACAGTAGTTTTGAGAATATCTTTTCCATTTTATGCTTTTTTATACTTCTACTTTTTGACAATTCAGGGGGAAATATTAAACCTCTTACTCATTACATTTATTTGATAGCCATAGTTATTACTTAGTTTTCAGATTAAGATTTTAAAGATCATTTTTTTAAATGCTCTACTCTGAATAATAATTTGTATGTTTTTTTCACAAAAGTTCATTTATCTTTTTAAATTTCTTCGAATGACTCCAACTCCTCTTTCATACTTTACTTACTTTACTTTACTTTACTTACTTTAATTTACTTAACTTAACTTTAAAGTCTTTAATAATAAATCTGTTGTGGTATTGCCACTTGTACTTAAAGGATAGATTCACATTTTTGAAAACAATAGCCAGGTGACCATATGAACACTGAAACAGGTTTTGCTTGCTGTAATCATTCATCCTGTTTATACTTGCCATTAAAATATCCCTTCCTAATGAGCTTCCAATATAAGTGGGGGACAAAATCTACAGTTTTACACTGTCCTTGTATCAGTTTAATTGAATCTTATACTGGAATTCATATGTATGAGTTAGTCCAGTCAAATGGGTATCTTCTTTTCAATCATAATCTTATAGTATTTCCTTTGGGGAAAATCCCTTTGGTTGAACAGCTCATGATTCTTTGACATACAATATTAAACCTGTGATTTGGAGTCACACTTCAGGGGGAAATAGCAAAAAGGCTAGAAACTAGAGCAGCAGAGTGCATTTCTGATCATGAACTTGGTTGCTCACTGTTCCTTCTAACTTTCCTGCTGCCATATTATTACCACTGCACCCCACGGAGGACTTAGCAGTGGGCTATAATTACAGACCACAGGTAAAGTGGTGAGGGCAGTGTCATTGTGAGACATTAGACTGTAGTATGCGGTAGCATTCTTGATGTGATGTGGCACCATCTCATGGTAGAAACCTAGTATAACTACAGAGGCCTGAAAAAAGATAAAATACCAAAAATCTCAACAGAAGATGTTAGCGTGTTTTAGTATCCCCGTTATCCTTGTCTTGTTCACATATGGGTGCTACTTCAAGCAAATCTCTGTGTTTAATATGCACCAGATCAAGTACTGTGTGGAAAGCTGACAACCAGATGTCTGACTGTCATAAAAATAAAAATAAAAAGCCCAGGACAGACACAGGTGGCTCTAAAAAGGCACCAGATGGAGATAAAAGTCGTCAACCAACAGCAGTGAACCATAATGGCAGTGACAACTTTTGGACCTAAATCAATCAGAATTACATCTGGATCACCAGGAATGGTAATAAGGCCAGAAACCACACGGCCAGAAATGATTTTTAAAGTCAGATCTGTTTACTATATATTGGTTTGTCTGTGTTCAAACTTGTTAAGCCTCCAGTCTCTTCAGACAGAATAACCATTACTTTGGGAGGTTTTGGTGATATTAAATAATAGCATGTCTTTTACGTTAGAGTCTAGAATTAGGAGCAAATAAATGACAAGGCAACTATGTAATATTTGCTTTGTGGCTGTATAATATAATATCTAAAATGAAACCTGTAATCCTGCCAGAGGAAACACCCTTTGTGTCTTGCAAGATATGAAAATACTTGCATAGTCTTGTAAAGATTAAATGTGTTTTGTAGGTGAATGAAGTAATTTTTTTCAGATTTTAATATTATTAACTTACTATGGATTCCACACAGGATGATGTGGTGCTAATCCTGTTACTGTATATAGCCTAGTTAACAACTTTTATTGAACAGCTTCTGCTCTGTGTGAGAACTGAGGACGTGTCAGTGGACCATCTGGAGAGTATTACAATAAGCAACTGCAGGATTGACCAATAGGGTATGAACTGTCTTGTTTTTTTATAGCTCTAACTCTTTCTCTTTGCCCCATTCTCCTTTGGTTTTCTCTCTCATACCTCAAACTCACTCAGAGAGGGGAAGGGTGGGAGAGAGACAAACAGAGAATCTAGGAGAGAGAGAGAGAGAGAGAGAGAGAGAGAGAGAGAGAGAGAGAGGGGCTGGGAGGGACTGTGGATGAGGTTCACTTGGATCCAAATCCACTTTGGCAACAACTCATTAGGGAAACAAGACATTCTGGAGCTACAACTCTAACAGGACTAAGATGCTTACTGACCACAGCAGGAGGAAAAAATAATATTCAGCCATTTATGGACCATCAAGGATTCCAACACAGAAAAAACTCTCGTAATCTGTGACTGAAGCCAAATGGATTGATCTTTTTTTTTTCCTTTGGCTCATTTTCAGTGTGGAAGACTTTTAGTGGGTTGTACACTGCAAGAGAGCTTCAGAAATATAAGCAAAGGTCTCATTGTCACTAACAAGGCATTTCAGACACAGTAATAGTGAAGTTATTACTGCAACAGCAGACATTTCAGTGCTGAGTTGTCGTCAGGAGTGCTAGTAATGTCACACAGAGTGCTTCCCGTCCTTCTCTTATCTCTGTATCTGGCTGTGGCTTCAGTCCAGTGCCAGGGTTCTTCCCAGGATGCCTTCATAATCCAGTACCTGGAGAGGAGACTGGTTCAGATGGAGGTAGGTGCTTACTGCAGTTGTATTTGACATCAGGTACCTGCATCCCTCAGGAGACATCATGGTTGCGTGGTACATGGTTGGAGCAGCTATGCATATGTTCAAGTATGTAGGCTAGTTTGACGTATAAAGCGTAGGTATAGGTTACAACTTAAATCTCACACCTAGCCCTTAGTAGGTGTAAAGTCCTCCTTAGGATAACGGTTGGTATGGCGCATCGTTTTGAAAGGTGGATACTTAAATTGGAGAGCAAATTTTACCAGCAAGCAAAATATATAGGGTTAAATAGATTTCTATTTGAACAGTTTGCCAGTGTAGGCTATCATTATATGTTTGTTATAACTTTACAATTTCATCCACCCAGTAATTGGGTACAATTATATTACCCTTTGTTGTAGTAGACACTCGATGTCACTGTTGTTATTTAGCACTAGCTTTAGATTAAGGTTGTATTTATCACTTAGTCATAATGTTTTGTCCTAGTTTCCGTACCTTTTTGTTGTTGTTTAGTGATTGTTAGCTAGTATTAGCTAGTTTAGTGTGGGCTTTGCACCCTAACTTAAGAAGGAACTTACACATAGCTGGTGCAACACGCTGCTGAGCACTATAACCTCAATCCTTACATCCCTTACTATTTACTGCTTTCCCTTACAATTTTAATGAGTTTAGTTTAACTTTTCATTTGTAAAGAGGAAGAATGTGTTATGTTTTTCTTTGATAAATTAATTTTAACAGAAAACCCCATGCCTTTTCATGGTTAAAGTGAGACTAGCCTATGTTACTGAGTCAGTTCACTGACTATGACTTCTTCTGTACTTGTGCATCTGTTAAACTACATTTTAGCATTATTGTCTATGGCTGTTGTTCAGCAAGTAACACAGGTTAGAACATAAGCCATAGATAATAATGCAAAAATGTAGTTTAACAGTAGCACAAGTATTGGAGAATGCATAGTCAGTGAGCTGACTGACTCATTTATACTGCAATAAAGTTAAAGCTAACATTAGCAAACGTTTTAGCTGCCATAACCAACTGGTCATGCCAGACCAGGTAAGGTTTGAGCATCATTCACCAATTGTACCAGGAACAATGTATTTCTTCAAAATGCACATCTTCTTGCTATAATTCTGTATTCAAAACACCTTTTCTATGTGTCAATGACATCAGGAGCGTCTCAATCAATGTGAGCAAAACACAGTGACTGCCACCCAGAAGACCTATGATCTCTCGTCTGAAATCAGGGGCTATCTGTCCACTCTCAGTGTTGTAAGGTAAGCCTGTCTGAAAAAAACTACTTTATAACATTTGCTAAATTACAGAACTACAGTATTTACTTAGGGTACATGAGAATTGTGATAACTGAACGGTTTTGCTCTGTAGATCAGAGGTGAAGAGCCAGGTGGACAGCGTGTCAGCACGAGTAGACAGAGTGGAGAGAGAGCTGGAATATCTTGAAAACAAGATTCCCACTCAGTCTGACATCGAGATGGAGGAGGCACTGCTGGAACAGCAGATAAAGGCTGCAGAACTGGACCAGCTTAAAAAGAAAGCCAAGATCAAAGTGGAGAAAGGTAGGTAGTGTGCCTATACAGTGTACATTGTGTGTGAGTGTGTCACCGCATTTATCTGTCAAGTAGTCCAGGCTTTTGTATTAGAGGAGGAGAATGAAAGAGAACAAAAAAGTAAAAGAACAAGATATTAAAAATTGAAGGACAGATAGTCAAAGCCAGACATGTACAAACTGGCACAAATGTACGTACAAGACATAAAAGTTCAATAAAAACCCATTCATTCATAGTCTTTTCTCCAACATCTCCAGACTGCAGCACAGCCCTGAGTCAAATCAAGTCTCTCAAGATTGTGAAGAAGGCAGGAGACACCTACGGTTCCTGGTTCAAGGACCCCTCTGAAGGTTCAGCTAAGGTCCGTTCTTTTTGCAGATGACGTAATTACAGATATAATAGACTGTTTACACTTTATTTTCTAGGCAGCAGACTGTGCTTATCTTCCCCACAGTGTGGGGCTGCTCACCAACCTTTTTCCCAGAACTATTCAAATGAATTGCATTTTTTTGAATGTGAATGATTCCTGACTTTGTGTTTTTGCCCTGTTCAATGTATAATTTTACTGAAAGAGATGGAATATCCACACTTCTGGGCCCATATAGTTCATTTGTGTATTTTCCTATTTGTGTGAGTATATAAATATAAAAAAATAAAGATTGATAGTAGATTTTTTTTCTCTGTTAAATAAGCCGGAAGTTAAATGTCAGGTTTTTGTGTCAGTCCACCATCAAAGAAAAATACCTTCTTTCTCGTAATGACATTCATCAGCACGGGAGAAGTCTAGTGAAAAATAAGAAGAGTTGCCAATAGCATGTATGTAGCATGTAGCATATACGATATATCATTATATTTAAAGCTAGAATGGAACGTCAAGGCTGAGTTGCACAACACAATTTTCACTCACTCTATCAAATCGTCTGAACTGTAAATCTTTCAGGTCTACCTGCTCAGTGGAATTCGTAACAACACCCTGCTGGAGTATGTTTCTCTGCAAAGTTTCACAGAGAGGACCACCACTTCACCAGCTAAGGTGGTGCAGCTGCCTTTCCACTGGCAGGGGACAGGCCATGTGGTACTCAATGGATTCCTCTACTGCCATAAGGCAGACACGCCCAACCAGATACTGAAGGTGTGTGATTGAAGTAAAGTAATCAAAGCCTAATACTCAGTTTGTTTTTTCATCTAGGCATATCTTTGTTGATTTGCACTGTGTTTTTAAAATACAAAAGGGGCTGAATAAAATAGCTCACATTGCTAGCAGTTACTGATAACAGCTGCTGCAGACAATTCACTTTGACTTCATAACATTGTTGAAGAAGAACTGCTGTGCAGCTTTTGGCTGGAGACTGACTTCAGTTAAATGTTGTCCTTTTTCCTTTGCTGCTCTGTGTTAGCTGAGGTCAGTGAGCTATCAATGCCAATATAAACAATTTTGTTCCAGTAAAATGAGCTGATCTTTCTCATGATGCTTTAAGTGCTTTGGAGAACATGTAATTGCTACAGAAAGTTTACTGGGAAAAGATATGTTTTCAAAAAATAAAATAAAATCAAAAACAGTAGAACAATACCTTGAAGGCACCGTATAGACCAATATTCACATAAACTATAGTATTTTTTATCAGAATTGTCTGTAATATCTCATGAACTGTTGGAAGATGAAAGTTTTGTACAGTTTCTATAGTTTTTATAGTTACCAGACAATGAATCCTGACTTTGGTGATCCTGACTTTTCATCTACCGCCACCATGAGGCTGACATTTGTGGTTTTGAGAGAAATGTCTCGACCACTATTGGATGGATTGAAATGAAAGTTGGTACAAGTTCCCCTCAGGATGAATTGTAATAACTTTTATGATCTTTTGTCTTATTATATGGCACCATCATTAAGTCATTTTTTAAATTTGTCCTGTACTTTGGTTTATGACTAAAACTAATCAAACTCCCATCAGCCTCAGCTGTACTTTGTGTTTAGTGCCCATTAGCAGATGTTAGCATGCTTACAAGCTAAACTGAGATGGTGAACATGCTAAACGTTATCTGCTTAATATTATTACAGCATGCTAGCATTGCCATGTCACTGTGAGCATGTTAGCATTCTGACATTAGCATTTAGCTAAAAGCAACACTGTTGGCCTCACAGAGCCACCAGTACAGCTGTAGACTCTTAGTCTTGTTTATACACATCCAACTCTATGGTTACAACATGTCTGACAATAATGATGATTGCATTTCTGAAACTGTCTTTCCATCTGTTTCCATCCCATAAAGGTCAACCTGTTGAATCGTACAGTAGTGGACAGTACATTGCTACCAGGAGCAGGTCGTCTACCAGTCTACAGTCTAAACCCCAACACCTACCTGGACCTGGCTGTGGATGAACTCGGACTCTGGGTCATCCATGCTGACCCTGAGTATGGAGGAAACCTAGTCATTACCAAACTGGATAAAGGTAGAGCACACTACACTGTAAAGCTCTTATTTTAGGCATTTAGCAGACGCTTTTATCCAAAGCGATATATATATATGTTTTGTTTTTACCTCAGGAACTTTGGCAGTAGAATATACCTGGGATACACAATGCAGAAGTCGTGATGCTGAAGGAGCCTTCCTAATATGTGGGACCCTCTATGTGGTCTACAACACACGCTATGGAGGACGCTCCACCATACAGTGTCTCTACGACATCTATGACACCATCCACAGGTTGGATTACACACAGACAGACCAACAAGATACAGTATAGCCTAGATACTCACATACACATGCATTATTCAGAACCAAAGCAATTTTTTTATTAGATTTAAAGTAATACATTTTCTCTTTTCTGCTCCATCCATCTGCAGTGATGAGAGTCCTGTGATGTTCTTCCCAAAGCGCTACACCAGCCACAGCAGCATCCACTACCACCCCAGAGACAAGCAGCTGTATGCCTGGGATGACGGCTACCAGACAATATACAAAGTGGAGACAGGCAGAAATGACCAAGTCACTGCAGAATGAAGATGATCTACAGTGTTCATCCTTTACAAATGTGTGTTATCGCTTTGAAAATAATCCCAAATTTTGCAATAGACATCATTATAAAAAGCATCAAATAAGCAATATTATTGATGAGTAGTTTATAATCTACTGTTCTTCAGTATAGTGATCCTTTGCTGGCAATGGATGCTGCCTTTATCACTGTTAATCATTATAGACATAAAGATCATGTCCAAAACAAAAGGCATTTTATGCATTATGTAGGCTTTATACTTTGTATGACCACAATAAAGAACATTTAAATTTCATGTGTTTTTATTATGGAATTATTAGTGAAAATATTTTAAACAGGCTTTTGGGATGCTGGCACAAATATACTATAAAGCTGAGAATATTTCTGAAAAGATGGCTCATCAGATAAGCTGTTATCACATTTTTATAAGTAGTATAACATGTCCTGGTAGCCTACTAAAACACACTCTGGATAACTCACACGTGTATGACATATATTACCTGTAATTGATTAGTGTACAATTACCTGGTCTATTCATTTGCACCCACATATGCACACATAATATTTCACTTATGGACATAAAGTACATGTAAGCTGTTGCTGTACAGTTTCCCTCCATTTACAGGATATAGTTCAAGCCAACATACTATAGCCTACAATGAATCTTTATGAAGTTTAACAGTGCATCTTTACATTGAATATTCCTTCTTTCTTGCTGTATGATACAGAGAGCAGTGGTGATGAGTACAAAATTAGTCATCAGTGACAAAGCTAAAGCCTTCTGTGATAAATAGGGGTTAGCTGCAAAGTGATGATGATGATCTTTGTTTAAACATCTCTGACTCATCCCGCCCATTTTCAGTTGATGTGACGTATAGAAAGGGGCGGATCCAGTGTGACCGTTGAGTTTGACAGCGACGGCTCGCTCTGACCGGTGGCATTGTTGACTGGCAGTGAGTTTAGAAACGGGCGAAATTGTGTTTCAAAGCTGTCTTTCATAAATATGAGAAGGAGAAGCAACAGTAACGCCAGCAGGAGAAGCTCTACAATTAGAAGACGCAGTGAGAACTTGCATTTTGATGAATTCGGCTTTGCTCTTACTAAACGAAAGGACCAAAAACTTCATCACCGATGTCATGATTACAGGTGCGGAGAAGGGTAACGTTAGCGTTAGCTCGTGAAAACTAGGTAACTCGCTTTTAGTTAGCGCTGTGTGGGATTGAATTGTCATGAAACAGGGCATGGATTCAAAGTTCTTGAAGACCGTTAAATTAACGTTAATATTCACATTTTTTAATTCTGGCGTTACACCCATATTATATTTCATTGTATTATTTTCATTCGGTTGTCAACGATAATTAATTACAGAAAACGTCAGTAAAATTGTGCTAGTGGTAAAGTTAAGTTAGTGGCATGCACGCGCTCTTATGCAAAAGCTTGTATACAGATTATAGCTCTTAGAAAAACTTCACTTTAAACTTCTATTAGACTGTGCTGTTTGGTTTGATGTGCATCTCAAGTGATGCTCTTGTTAAGTTTGAGCTCAACGTGATATCAAGTAATACCGGTATTTAACATAAACTACGTGTTCCTGTTTTTATTCAACACTTGGTGACATAAATAAAATGTAAATAAGTAAAATGATCACTGATCAATTTTTGTCAATCATCCTTCTATGAATCAGAAGTTGGATAGCCAGTGTTTGCTTTGATAAAAAATGCCAGTATCGGTCTGATTGCAGGAACTAATGAAAGTCTACAAGCTCACCTTGTTGTGTTGTCTCTGTCAGCTACCCCCATCTGAGCTCAGTGAGGGTGAAAGAGCTGTGTGAGTTGCTCAGCTACTGGAATGGAGCTAGCTTTATCTGCAAGATCCAGGTGAGGCTTCTTATAAAAACTACCAACAAAAAATAGACCCACAGTCTCAGACTGTAAATCCCTGGTCTACCCTCATGTTTTTGTAATTTGTCTTTTCAGATTGAGCGATTTATCAGGATGGGTATTCCTCCAAGCCTGCGAGGTAGAGTGTGGATGTGTCTTCTCATGATTGACAGTCTGAGGGAAACCAGTGACTTCAACTACCAGGTAAAAGACAATGAGATGTGCACTGGAAACAAGTGCTTGTGTCATCCTTATGCGAGTAACTATGACTGCTGTAGTACTCACTGGGAACGAAAAGAGTTTTTAAACAGTGCCACGAGATATTTTAAGACTCACTTACCTTAATTGAGGCAGTGATTTCCAGAGTTAATTGCAAAAAAAACTCAGAATACTGTAATTATTAACAGCTAGCTCTGCAGCCTTTCAGAATGAGTCTTTAACATGTAAAAAATTTAAAAATCAACCTCAATTCAATTTTCAATCGGGTTGAAGGGGTGTAAACCCTTCCAATAGGAAAACACTGGCACCTAATAACCATGTAAACGCTTAATCCCATCGTTTCTCTCTGATTGGAATAAAACAAATCTTTCTGCTTACGTTTGTCCCACGTGGGAAACATTAGGCACTTGAACAAGCAAAGCAACCAGGCGACAGCAGAACAAAACTACTGGTTGATACAACTTTTCTGTTGGAGACCTTAAAAGATTTAAGGATTGTTGAACGCCTCAATGGTCAAAAAGGCTCGAAACAATGTGTTTATTAAAAAATTGTTTGAAAAGATGAACAAATCTGGAATAAAACATTGTCCTCTGTTATATTTCTGGCAGATTAGATGCTTCACAGCGAGTGGAATCACTGTGTGAATGTCAAAAGACTAAAATTCCTTTTTAATGTTTTGGGGCATGAAACCCACATCTGATCGGATCCCTTTTTATTTTGCATCCAAGTAAACTGATAAAGGGAAAATTCACCGTCTGTCATGTGGCTGTTCACTCAGTGTTGATGATTAATGGTTAATTGAAGCAATACATTCCTCGGTGAGATGTTGGCTGAAAAAACGGAGTTGCCCTGCTCGCTGAGCCACACCGGCAAAACCTACATGTACCAGGATGCATTGCGTGCAAGCATCTAACTCCTCTAAGCAAGTTAGCTGCTGCTAATCAAAGTTACACAATGTCGCCAAGGCAACGAATTCCTGCAGTTTGACCATGTCTATTTCACACGTAGCTATAACGTTAATGTCAGGGCATGTCTGTTAGATACACACACACACACACTCTCTCCGGCAAGGAGCCGAGTGAGCTTCCAGATAACAACAATGCTAGTGCTAACTGAGCTAACGCTGCAGTATAAAGTTCCACAAAACCACAACATGAAAAAACTGTTACTGGTATCCAACCTATTACCCTCATTATTTAGTAGCTACAAAAGAGGCTTAACATTCACACAGTTTCTCCTGACTATCCCTCTATATTACAACATTAGTCCAACTTCGCCCCAGCCTGTGGAACCAGCCTAGCCTAACCTATAGCTAGAAATCCAAGCTAAAATAGCCTGTAGTTCTTCCATGGTGACAGGCAGTGGTGACGGAAGAACAAACACTTTTGCAGCTTTCTCTGCCAATATAGCTCTCAGCAAGCAATGTATTTCTTCAAGTGATTCAATACACCATCAACACTGAGTGGTCATCCACTGGTCAGCCATCCAATTGTGGCTAGTGATAGTTACATGCAGCCCTATAAGTGTATAATCAAAGTGAACTAGAGTGACTCATGAAACGAGAGGAAATTCACAAAAGTAGTGAATTTACAGTCAATATGGACTACTTATCAACTTTTCAGATGAATCAGTGCCTCACTTTAATGCGCCACAAATCATGTGACCCCCTTCAAAAGAGGCCTCATCACATCACTCTTGTATCAGAGAGGCGCTGGTTTTGAACCCATCAGTGTTTAAAAGCAGAGCTGTAGACTCTGTGGCCACTTTATATGATGCAACACTTACTGAACAAAATGTCAGTAAAGTAAGACAGCAGTGAGACCTTACAATTGTATCATGTTTAATCCTCCCTATTAATGCAGTACCACGCTTGGCAAGCAGATGTCCACATTTTGGCTCAGTGCTTCAGAAAGCGTAATCCCCCCCCATCCCTACCCGTAACCATGATTTCATCGTTTAACTTATCCAGGTTGGCTGTGCCTTTATTGGCTGCCTGACCAAACCTGGCCCCCCCCCCGTCATTTATTCACAGCAGAAATGTTATTGATTGATTTCTAACAGTGGAATGCGTTGGGCTTTCTCCAACAGAAGTGCTTGTCAGAGGTGCGAGGGCCCCTGGTGGACCTGGGAGTCAGTGAGTACAGCATCCTGTCGGCAATCGCTACACTGAGCGACACCCAAAACAATCTGGGTCTGAACAACCAGCAGCCCTCCAGCTGCTCCGAGCCCAGATACTCTGTAGACGACATCACGCTCTTCAGACAGATCGCCCTTGACCTACGTGAGCTCAAACGGGAATGAAGTAGTACGCTTAGTGTGTGTATGCTGAGTGATGTTTTCTGTTGAGGACATCATGGTTTCTACTTATTTAAAGTGATGATATTTTTGGCTAGTTTTAGGAATTATTAACAGGTTATTCAGTCCTGAAAATGTTGTAAAAATGGGTAAATGTTGACTTTTATTATTACACTGGTAGTGCACCATGTCTAGAGTTAAGGTTGAAGTTATGTAGCGACC
Source organism: Nannoperca obscura (assembly GCA_036024295.1). NCBI lineage: Eukaryota > Metazoa > Chordata > Actinopteri > Centrarchiformes > Percichthyidae > Nannoperca > Nannoperca obscura. The sequence continues at coordinate 4,434 of JAVQJL010073631.1, read as the reverse complement.
AGAGCACAGCTTAAGAAATGCATGCAGGAAAAAGACACAGAGAATAAGGGATGGGAATGGGTCCAGGGTGTAGCCCACCTCAGCTGGCCTCCCGTGACCCTCTGAGAAAAAGCGGTATATAAATTATTTTTATTGATTCTGTTGCTATTATGGATTCATATCAGTCTGATTCTTTATTGATTGCTTTATTGATTCATGATCAATTTTGTGTGTGGGGGAGGGGGGAAATAGGCCAACATGGGCTTTTAGTGTCAACGCAACTGTTTTCTTGTCATCAACTAAAATGGGAGAAATTAGTGAATATTTTTACTGCATTTGTTTAGGTTTTCTTATGGTATCATATCATAACAAGATATTTACCCTCTGTAACAGACGTGCGTGGAGTGTCAGATACCTGGCATTCCTGGAATTTAAGCCCATGTTGTGTTGAAAAATGTAAAGTTACTTGAAATTATCATTTTATAGACATTACAGCTAGCACTGTTGTCATCTTTCTTTGTAAAATGAAGCTTCGGACTGTTTCTTCCTCTCCACCAAAACTCCTTCTTGTTGCAAGTTTCCAGCAGCGTTGACACAAGTTTAACGTCATTGTTTTGACATGCGGAATGGACAATTTGGAACTGGATGTCGATTCACATCCTAGAATCTGTGGGAACACCAGGGACAAGCAGACTTCAGGTCTACTGTTTGAAGTAAAATAGAAGCGTGCTTCATATTCATTTGTCCTGTTTCACAGAGCGCTCATTCCCGACCCACCGCTCTCTGATGGGGGAGGGCCCAGAAGCCATTGAGGGTCAGGCCAAACTCTTCAGGATCCTCATCGCCTACGCCAAATACAGCCCGCAGATTGGATACAGCCAAGGTAATGAACTGAGTGATTTTACTGTATTCATTTCTATAACGTGTGGGATTCTAAGAATGCAGTGTTAAAACAGTAAACAGTGCTCTCTCTTTGCTGACTGTTGTCAGGATTTGGCCCAGTTCCAAATATTCACTTATTGTCATTTGAGCTGAACATTGCGTTCCCTCACTCCTCCCCACACCTTGTCAGTGTTTTTACAGAAGATGTCTGCAGTACATAATGTCACCTCTTGATGGAAGCAGAGGACTGTTAATAGAAACATACTGCATAATTCTCCTCTCCGCTTAAGTCTCAGGATCTTTTTTGCATTATTACTTACACATTTTCTATGTCATCATATATTTTGGGCTTATTTAGTTTTTAATGAGATGCATTTAAATGTCTAAAATCTGTATAAAATCTGGGTGAAAATCAGATTGTGGGCATGGGCAGCACAAGCTTTTATTACTACTACTACTTTTGTTTTTTACTGGAACTCTGGATTATCAACAGCTCTTTAGTGTTTCTCCCCATCTGCCTGTTATATATTATATATTAGGTTAAGATCAGAAACATGATCAGCTGTTTCACCATGTAAGAACCCTGCTTATTGTCAGCTGCAGGGAACAGTTAGGACATTTGATTTAAGGTGATATAGAATCTCCATGAAAATCATCTTGAACCCTGAAGACACTCACAATTCCCAAAGGATTGCATACTTGTATTTTTGTACTTTTTGCTGTACTTTTGGTTTCTGGAAAATAGTGTTTGTCAGTTATTGTGACAGCAAAAATTCTATAAAATCAAACTTCCCTTGTCTTCTTGACTAATATCCTATTCATGGTTTACAGTTTCCACTTTCCAGTGATACCTCTGTGTGTTACAGTATGTCTGTATGCGGCTTCCTTAGGAAATATGTTATTTTGGAGGAAAGATATAGTAGTTATGATGAGGGCAGATATGCATAGTTAATTTCATTGTCTCAGCTGTTTTATTAAACATCTTTGGCCCTGTATCTTCACTGTTTTTAATGTATCAAACACAGATACTCCACACTGTAGGAAATGCAGCATTTAAAAAGTGTGTGTGTGTGTGTCACAGGGATGTCCTACATAGCCGCGGTGCTGCTGATGCAGCTGGGAGAGGAGGAGGCGTTTTGGGCTCTGACAGCCTTGTTGGATAAACCCAAATACCTGGCCCAACAGTTTGACCTCAGCCTCACCAAGTAAGAATGGACTCAAAGTATATCATAAATAAAACATACATATTCATAATAACTATAAACTGACTGCATAATAAATAAAAATATACTATAAACAATCTTAACTGATGTTTTTAAAGGACAGTTCAGACCAAAGATATGCAAGCTGGTCAAAAACCTGCAAGTTTACACAAGTGCAGACGAGACGCTGTATAGTTTTCGTAGCAAAGACTCTTTGGTCTGAACTGGCCTTAAGAAGTACTACAAAGTACTGGATAGAATGTACTTTTTTAATTGACTGAATTAAATATTGTGATTTGTGCAAATTTAAGGGAAATCAGGAAATGTTCCAATTAGGTTTTAGATTTTTGGTGCTTTGTGATGCAGTTTAACAGAAATCATTACCACATCTAATGACCATACACAGCAGAGAAATTGGCAGCTTCTCTCAGACTGTGTTTCGTCGTGCAAAGAAAGATGATCTTTTGGCACAAAACAGGAAGAGGATGTTGGAAAAGGGGCCAAGTCGACAGAAAAAACATCACTGCAGAAATATTTATCCTAATTAGTCAAGAGAAACTGCAGCGCGACACGTAGCATCTGAAAATTGGATCCACTTAAACTGATCCCTTAATCAAAATGTCTTTGTAATTCCCAAACTCTGTTGCTGTTTTTCCATTGAACTAAACACTGCTGTTATTTTTTTTGGTCCAATCAGGGTCCAGCATCAGGTGAAGGTGTTTGACCAGTTCTTGAAACACAGGAAACCACAGCTTTCTCAGCACATGGTAAGTGCTTTCAGATTTTATTGCAGGTCAGATTTTTTCACTCTCTGGATTTGTACATAGAAAGAAAGGTCTGGTAATAAACTTGAGTTCCCAGTAAAAATTAAGAGAAACAGGCAGGTATACATGTCAACATGGCATTGATCATGAACAGATATGGAAAAGCTGACAGCAGAACTGCAAAGCCGACAGTGAGGGCGAAAGTCTGATCAGTGACAGAGAAACAGAGAGAAGTGTAAACATAACCATTTTTGAGATTGCATTTTGTTTTTCTCAAAATTTCTTCTAAGATTCCATCGGGAGGACAGTACAGAGTTGTTTTTAAGACACTCAGAAGAGAAAATTATCCTAAAAAAAAACATTTGTGTGTGTGTTTCAAGCCAGATATGGCCAAGTGATGAGTAGTTCATCTGCGAGGGAGAGGCCACTGTAATGTATCTATCATCAACTGGGCCTCTTCTGTCATGTTCGGCAGTATTACTGGTTGCACCAAGGGTTGGGGGTGGGGGGGCACATAAGCCTACAGCTGTGTAATTCTCTCCTTCCGTCCCTACTATTGAAGTATTTTCATTAAGTGCATTTTGCGAACCTCACAGCAGACATACAACACCATTTGTTTTGCAGCTGCAAGTGGACGGAAATCTAATGTCATCTTATGGAGAAGGAGAATAATTGCGTCAACTGAGTTAATGCATAGAAACACGGACTAAAGAAATCTGGCAAAAGCCCAAATTAAGGACTCATTATTTATATAAGAAAGTATGTTAGCCCTCTGTGGTCTGATACATTTTTCTCCTGTTACTGGGCCCTCAACTTTATTTATATATAAAAATATATTCAGTACAGTAAGGCACAAGCAAGTAATTTATATCATTTTTTACAGCACATGGGCAATTTGAATATGTCTGCAGAGATATCCCATGATATTATACACAAGTTATAAGACCAAAATTTCAAGGAAAAGTAAAATGGAATTTGAATGTTTCAACAATTTATTTATTTTCCTCAACAAACAACGGTGTGCAAAAGTCTTCTGTAGTCACATTTGTAGCCCAAGGCCTCAGGTGGAAAATAAAAATAAAATCTGCATCATCAATTTTATTTATATAGCGCCATATCATAACAAAGTTATCTCAGGGCACTCAATCACATGGAGCCTTCCACACACACAAAGACCCAACGTTCCCACCATGAGCAAGCACTAGGCGACAATGGCAAGGAAAAACTCCCTTTTAACAGGTAGAAACCTCGAGCAGAAGCAGGCTCTAGGTGGGCGGCCATCTGCCTCGACCGGTTGGGTTGAAAGAAAAGGGGGGGGCAGGAGAGAGAGAGCAGGAGGAGAACATACAGTGATCAGACTGTTATTTCATTCTAAGATACAGTCATGGCCAAAAATATCGGCACCCTTGCTATTCTGTCATTAAATGCAACCCTTCTCCCAGAAAATTGTTGCAATTGCAAATGTTTTGGTATTCACATGTTTATTTCTTTTGTTTGCATTGGAACAACACAAAAGATCTGAGAAGCAAAGTCAATTAACAAGTGTTCTATGGGATTCAGATCTGGACTAATTGCTGGCCATTTCAGAACTCTCCAGCGCTTTGTTT
>JAVQJL010073628.1:0-20866 GCA_036024295.1 Nannoperca obscura | reverse complement strand
CTGCGGACAATCAGGGAGAAGACAGGCTGGCAGAGCCTGCCCCTGAACCAGGTGACATACACACTGAAAAACAATACACAGGGGAGAGGGGAGGAGGAGAACAAGCAACCCATGACATTCTGAGAGAAGATTTACTCTAGGAGAACTAATAAACTCCTTTCACTGTTAATCAAACGTGTTGAAATCAACATTAAAGACAAATCAGTCAACAATGACAGTGGATGAACAACTTTGAAAGATTTCTTTATCCTCTACAGCAAGCTTGACCATACATCTTATACGTTCTGTATGACCGAGGAATAGAGCAGCTGAGAACTGAAAAGATATTGATTGATTGAAACAACAAGGCACAGACAAGGCCACAATACAAAACATCTTTAAAAAGCGACAGAACTGCTGTGACATAAAGACACACAGTAAGTTAGCTTAGTGTTGGTCTTGACAGCTGCTGAACTGTTGGAAAATCACTACTCAAGGTCCACCTAGACCAGAGGTTAGAGCTTTTGATCGTTTCACATGATCTTCATCAGCAGATGAGGTTTGCTTAGTTGCCATAGACTAATCTTTAGGATGTTGCTGTACCGTAGTAGTAGTAGTAGTTATTAAAAGCTCCAGAAAATGCAAGTAAGTGGACCTTGAGTGGAGATTGTCTTCTCAACGTTTAAAAATTCAAGAATGAACTGTAAAACTTGTGATATAGTCAAAAGTTCCAGTGAAAGCTAGCGAGTGGACCTTGTGTAAAGATTGTTTTGTTAAATTCTGGTGGTGCAATGAGCTCACTGCTTGTCTGTCGACTAAAAGACTGAGCTATCCGGTGACTGAAATCACTACTTTGGGCTGTTGAGAATTTGTGTTGTGTTTTTATCTCTTGGTTGCTTCCTCACTCTTAAGTTTTCAGTCCATGCAGCATATTTCAGGCCATGCTGGATTGTCACACAAAAGGGAGTGTTTGTTCAAGGCACAGCAAAAGACATGAATTACAAACTACAATTACTTTACATTAAGTTTTATGGTAAACACTTTCATCCCACCATGGGGAAATAAAAATAACCCCAAAATACAAAACTTTCAAACATACAGACTGACTGTTAACCCATGAGTTTAGAACATGTTAAACGTGACCTTGAGGATAGGATATAAATGCATACTTCATTTATACAACATGCAGTTGAGTGTCACACTAAATGAACTGAAATCATGGTACAGTATGACAGTGCTTGAAATCCACTGCTTGTTTTTGGGAGACAAGAAAACGTAATTTTAGCACAGAAATATTTGACTAACACAAATCAAATAGCTAAATGAATAAATTCTTCAAGAGATTTCCATATTGTTGTCTTGCAGTGAGAGAAAGTAGACTCCATGGCATATTTTCAAAATATTGTAATTCCAGGATGTGCTTCTAATCTTTTCATACCTCATACAACACAAAGTAATAGTTCAACATTTTGGCTCTCTTGCCAAGAGTTAGATGAGAAAACCAATACCTGGCACATATCTGTCTGCTAATTATAAAGCTACTGCCAGCAGCTGGTTAGCTTGGCTTAGCATAAATACTGGAATCAAGGGGAAACAGCTAGCCTGTCCAAAGGTAACGAAAGCTGCCATACAGCACCTCTAAAACTCATTAATTAAAACATTATATGTAAGTTGTTTAAATGTATAGAAAATGCGATCTATTTGGGTTTTCAGCAGCGGATTAAGAAAACTGGGGGATATGTGTGGATTATGTCTTATCCACTGTTGACAACAAGGCAGCAGGAAGTTACTGCAGCCAGCCCAGAATGTCCTGGGCTAACTGTTTCTCTCTGTTTCCAGTCTTTGTGCTAAGCTAACCAGCTACTTGCTGTAGCTTCATATTTACTGTACAGACATGAGAGAGGTGTCCATCTTCTCGTCTAAGTCTGAGTAAAATGTTGAACTATTCCTTTAAAATAGATAAATAAATATCAAGTTGGATCACATACATAGTCAAAACAGCAAAATTAGGAAATACTCTGGTTAAAATGGGACAGCTCTGCAAATCCTTGGCCAATCTCCAGTGGTCCCCTGCCCCCAACCCAAAGCACAATATCAATGACACCAAAAATACTGTAGCAAAAATAGCAACCGTAAAATGATAATAATTACAACAAGCGTCAGGTACAGTCAAGCTGTTTTTGCCTGCTTGGAGAGAGTGTACATATATTACAGTACATCTCTGAGTTACATTCTGCCCCCCGTCTGTCTGCTCTCTCACTGCAGATGGCTTCACAACTAGCTGCCCTCACCCTCTGCCTCCCCGAGCTCCTGCAGCCGAGGAACCAGATATCACCCGTGCTGAGACCACTCTGTCAGTCTGCCAGGGCAAGCCTGCTCACACCACCCACTCTGATGGGAACTTTCACCTCCGCTCTTGTCCAAGTGGCACAGCATGGACAGAGTATCCCTGATAGCAACCCAATGGCAATTCCACCCCAGTCAATTTCAATACTTTTAACCTTTTTAATTTGCAATTAAAGCCATAGAAGAAGATGGAATTTATCTCATGGATGGAGCATAACTAAAATAATCTGTACATTTAGAGTGGATGTGTCATCTGTTAAGATTGACATTTGTGTCCATAAGACAGGTTCTGGAGATGTTTTGGCAAACTGCTGTCTATGTACAGTATTTATAGTGATGTGTACATACATCCTGCTCCTATATTCTTAAGCTTCTTTGCTCTTCTGGTTCTTCATACTTTCTAACAAGCCCAGTCTAGTCTCAGGGTCTGAGGCAGCTAAGTTGGAGTCTGAGGTCAGTGGCGAAAACTCAGCATTGCGACATTTAGCAATCTGTGTTCCCCAGGTGAAGGACACATGGAATCAGCTTGGGGAATTTGGAGTTACTGGTAGTTCACGGGGCTGTCCATGAGTGGGCTGGAGCAGTAGAGGTCTGTGGGGTCTCGGAGCTCAGTCTCATGGGTATGGGCGTGGTCTTCCTCGCACTCCTCCTCCTCCACCGGGCCGTGGCTTGAACTCTGGGAACTGGCCATGGCGCCGTAGCTGTGGTGAGCCGGGGAGGGCATAGGAGTCAAAGCCAGCTCTGGCTCCAGCAGCACGGACGCCACAAACAGCTGAGGGAGAAAGATCAATGTATAGTTTATGATCGTGTCGCCCCAGTAAATCTCTAGTTATCCCCAGTAATCATTCTGACTGTTCATATCCTGGATCCGGTCTAAATAAAGTATAAAGCGATAAATATAATCTTTAAGGGATCATACAGGTTTAATACAGTGACGGAAGAAGTATTCAGATCCTTTATTTAAGTAAAAGTACCAGTGCTGTACCACACTGTAAAAACACTCCATTACAAGTAAAAGTCCTGCATTCATCATTTCACTTAAGTGAAAGTACAGAAATATTGGTAGAAAAGTTTACTTCTCAAATGATCCTGTAAGATATGTGTTAATGGTGTACTGTCAGGCTAATAGGGGAAAGATGTGATTCTTTACACTGGAGGCATTGGTGGATGTTACAGTACTCCTGTCTGCATCAGTGAACGTCCCCTCTACTGGCTGATCAGACATCTGAAACAAAGAAAATGTATTCATTTCATTCAGTTTTAGTGCGTCTTCAGCTGGACTTAATCTAAGTGAGTAATGATTGAGCTGACCTGGTAGCTCGTTGACTTGTCTGGTTGCTTCCTAAGGCACAAACGGAAGAGGGAAAAGGCAATAGAGGAGAGCAGGGACACCAAGGTGAAGAGGGTGATGGGGTGCATCGGACCTGTGACAGTAAGGGGAGATTGTAAGAAATTACAATCTCACAATGTTATATTGTACTCAGAAAACAGTGGCAGTTACTGAAACTGGAACTTGATAGAAATGGAAGTGATAAGATACCTAATCTGAGCATAGAGAAGAAGAGCAGCCAGAACATGCAGAGGATGGGAGCCACGATGACCTGGCTGATGGCTGCTCTGTGGATCCTCTGGTTGAGTTTGGTGGGAACGTATGCATAGTAGATGTTGTATCGGTCAACCATGTGCTTCAGGATCACATAGAGCAGACCTAGAGGGGCACAATAAAACACATACACTGACTTATCAGTACCTGCAGTATGAAAGAGAGATCAAACGTAGGAAATCCATCATGTCAATGGCTGGATAAATCCACTAATGTCCCTATATATGTTTAATGCAATGATCAATGTGCAATTAAATTATTGTGACATTACAGAGTGACCTAATAAATATGTCCTAAAAACAAGCAATTTCCATTGTATTTTTTAAATGAATATTTTCTTCTTCAGGTTCTGCAGTTAAATACAATCCTGTGTTGCTTCTGTGAGATTTAACTCAACCAATGAGATTATTTCACTCAGCTGTGCCTCAGAAATTTTTTTGCAGGGCTAAAATGCCATTGTGCAGATACCAACACAAATTCAACGTGCAGAATAGCAGGGTAAAATGTATGAAAGGGCCTGTTAGAACTGAGGATTTGACTGCAGAAGTAAATAGAAGCTTGTTGAGCTCTGGGCAGAGACAGGAGCAGAGTGGGCGTCTGGCTCACAATTCACTATGTCTGGGTGTCTGGGACTACAGCAGCAAATTCACACAGTCTGCATCGGACTGGCAGGCAGCAGAGGAGAGTGAGGTCACAGTATGGAAGTGAAACAACACACACACATGCAAGACTAAGAGGAAAGGTGATGGAGTACAAAGACAGAAGGTGGAAAGAAGGAAGAGGAGGATAAAGGAGAGTCACTGTATGTTTCTCACCAAAGGGTGTAATAATGGGACATGTGATGCTGTAGGTCATACTGACTGCAAAAATACACATGGTCCAGGCGTACTCCAGGCCAAACTGGAACTCATAGGCCTGACTCTGCATGAAATGAAAACACACACACAGTTAGATTTTTACATATTAAAAAAGACCACAGTCCACTGAAATAAGCACGAAAGGCTCAGCTAACCCGTTTGACATGAATGCGCTCAGCCTGGGACTTGGCAAAGCAGAGGCGGAGGGCATACACCGTCAGTGCTGGGATGCGAAGCAGCTCCATAGATGTGCCAATGAGACTGGATGTAATCACATAGTTTACAAAGAACGCACCGTTGTCAGGAAGAAACACGCACCTGCACCAAGAAAACAATAGAGCCTGAGTGATTTGGGCTTTTTATATATTTTTAGAAGCCATAATACTCTTGGTATATTACAACAAAAACAGGCATCTTACTGGAATTTGACATCCTTCTCATCCAGGAAGTTGACATCAAAGAGCCATGTGAAGAACAGATCCAGACTACAGCAAGAATAAAATATAAAAATTGTGGGTATAAGAGTGCGTAAAATCTGAAGTATTGCATAAGAATAAGCATAAAAGCAGAAGTTATATGTTTGCTTTGCATCTGTAGATTTGCTGTAAGTGTACCTGGACAGACCGAGCGAGGGCAGGAGGATAACCATGAAGACCAGCAGTAAGAAGCACTTGTGCATCGTTACTTGGTTCTCGCCAGACCTGAGACATTAAATGAATAACATCGATCATAAGAACATCATTATGCAATGTGTCTTTTGTTACACAACTTATCTACACAGTCCCCTTCAACATGATCACATGATGATGAATTTACATGTTGAAATAATGTAATGTAAAGTCAGCTGACTCTACATTTACAGGACTGTTGGGTTCATTAGCACAAACTACACTTTTCACTCCAGTAAACAGTTGATTTGCATTCAGTCCTTCGCGCATCCCGCCTGCAGAGCATGTTTGTGTGGGTGGTTATGTAAAGAAAGGGTGCTCATAGGTGCTGCATGAGGTTGTCTCCTTATGCACAGTGGTTCTGCTCCTCCTCCTGCTAGTCACCATGTGCCGCTCCTCTGCGCATGGGGATTACTGAGCATATCATTATTCTCACATAGAGATCTCTATGACAACCTGCCCAGAATAACATTGCAGGGAGAGTGACAAGGAGAAGGAGTGAGGGAGGGGAGAGAGTAAAAAGAGCAACAGGGTGAAAGAGAAAATAAATTGAGATGAAAAAAAATGCTGAGAGTTGAGAGGAAGAGATGCAGCTACACATGAAGGGTCCATTTGAAGAAGCAAAGGACAGGCATTTCCATTTCAGAGGATAGTGGTTGCCAATGGTTGGTGAGTACCTGGTCCAGTGGGACTCAAAGAAGGCTGAGTAGTAGACGATGAAGGGCAGGAGCACCGAAAACGCCCACAGCAAGAGGGTCGGGAAGAACTGGGTAATAACTGGGCTCTGGGTTGGACAGCAAAATGATTCATTAAGGATACTGAAGAGGGGTTTAAATGCAGCATTAACGTCATGCAGTTCAACTCAATTTCAAACTCTGACCTGCAGACTCTCCACAGGCCTTGTTACGTTGAACTTGTCCATTGTGTTGACGATGATGGCGGGAGTGGTGAGGAAGAAGAGCAGCAGGAAGAGGAGGATGTTGAGGAGGACACAGCGGAGCCACCAGCGGGATCCACACACTGACAGATTTTCCCTGGTGTCGGGGAAAAATAATAAGCCTCAATTCAAAATCATCCAGCACAGCTAATAACACTACTCTCCCCTGACACGCCTGTACTGTATGTATTGACATAAGCCTGAAATAGCCAGCTTGGTCGCCTCTTGTATGCGAGTTGGTGAGCGTGTTTCCACTGGAGAGCAGGTTGAGAACAGCACACTTCAATGCTCAGATTTAATGAAAGAACAAAAGTACCTGCTCAAGTTAGTGCAAAAACACATCCGCGCACAAACACACTGCAACCAATGAGGCGTGAAGCACAAACAGTGAGCGCGACCATCTCTTCGGTTAATCTCCCATACATATGCATGTCTCATTTGTTACATAATCTCGCTGGGACTGCTGCATTTTGGTTTCCAAGATTAGAAACATGCATTTTAGCTAATCCAGTCATGGATAAGGAATGAGCTTTGAATGGTGTTTGAGATTTTCTACACACGAGCAACAACATACTGATACTGATACTGTTATTTAGATTTTCTTAAAGAAGAGCACAGAGCTCAACGTAAAAAGAAATAGGAACAGTAACACTAATGCAGACACTACGAGAAAACCGAGATGCATAATTTGCATAATGTATAGCTCTTGTCTAAATAAATTAAGACTTATTGAGGTCCATCATTCCTCTTCAAGTATTATTAAAGATCACACAACTTTGGTTTGAAGTCTAGCTGCAATTCCAAAGTTTCCAAAGAAGTCAGGGTTAATGTGTGTCTAAATGATGCATAAGACATGTAAAACTGGATGTTACACAAAAGAAAGTGTCTGCGTGGGTTTCCTCCTAGTGCTCCGGTTTCCTCCCACGGACCAAAAACATGCAAGTTAGGTTAATAAATTGCTTGCACTGTAGGTGTGAATGTGAGTGTGAATGGTTGTCTGTCGGTGTATCATGCTTCTTGTCTAATGCATGCTGGGCTAGGTTACAGCTCCCTGCAACCATGCACAGGATAAGTATATTTAATGGATGAATGGATCTCCCTTTCTTTTTAAGTGCTAGAAAAGAAGTATGATCAGTGTAGAAATATTTTAAGCTAAACAAGGGAAATAAGAGTATCTGGAACTTTAAGGTTTAAGAGACACCAGAAAACCCCAAACAATGTTGAGTTCCAGTAATTATAGTACTGACCATATGATGTCATTGGGAGCAGGTGCGTAGCTGATCCCCCATTGGTGTGACTGCACCACAGTGGTGATGCTGGACTGCTGTGGTCTGCGACGGCAGCGCACACGGCTGTAGTCCTTCACAATTCTGGAAAGCAAAACAAGAAGCTTGCTTGCTTTTATGCCACTTCATGAATTTTATGGTTGCTCTCTGCTTCTGTGACAGGGTCTATGCAATGACAGGACCTGACAGACATAAACCTTGCTGTTTACTCACACAGCAGTCATCCTCTCATCACGGAAAGTCACAAAGGCGATGCCCAGCCTTTTCATGGAGATGCGGTTCTTCTCAGCATTAAACTCATCTGTACGCTTTTCTTCCAACTCGCTGTAGTACTGTTCTGCATCCACCTACAGAAAAAAGTTAGAGCACATGTTACTCATTGCATCTTTCACTCCAGATCCCCAGATTCACAGTGGCAAGATATCTTGTTGCTGCATGTACATACTTTTGGATTGCAGTGCCATCCAGTGGTAACATACTTTTTGTGCAGCATAAGTATGTAGCCACCTACTAGTCCCGATTATGCTGATGAAAAGTACCTTTTCAAAGCCACAGATGTCGCAGCAGAATATCTGGGCACACGGATGGGTCTTGATCATGATCTTCCCCTCCTTTTGGGCCTTTGTGGCAAAATACAACCTGCCTTTCATTGCCTTGCGCCTGCAAAACACAGCATCCTCAGACACATAAGCCTCACACATTACAAACAGCGTCTCTCCAATCTGTAGCAGTTACTGTACCTCTCTAAGTCCAGCCTCATCAGCTTGTGGACATCAAAGCAGAGACGGATATCAGTGACAGTACAGCTTGGGTAGGCCTCACTGGTGAATGGAGCAAAAGGAGTTAATCATAATAAAGTTGATTAGACTAAGAGTGTGTTTGCAAAAACAAAATGGCCAGGCCTTCCTTGTGACATGAATCAAACATAAAGAGAGGCTTTAACTTGACTTCACAATGAAAGAGAGGAAAAACGTGTTTACTGGAAGTGTTTGGTGATAAGTCCCGGGTCAGAGATCTCTCTTGGTATGGAGGTAATCATCAGTGTCCTGGCTACCTGTAACACATAATGCATCCAACATGAGTATTTATGATGAACTTCAAAAAACTTCAAAAAATCACCATCTTATCAAGTTAATGGCAATGCCGGTCTATCTGTCTACAACTTCCAGACAGAAATATCTCAAGAACATTCATTGTCCCCAGAGGATGAATCCAAAGGACTTTGGTGAAGTGAAGTGACTTTTCCTCTAGCACCACCATGAGATTGATATTTCTCTGAGTGTCTCAGGGTGGAATGTCTCTACCACTAATGGATGGATTGTCTTAAACTTTGTCAAATACAAGCAAATACCTGTAAAACTAAGGACATTCCCGTCAGCCTCAGCTGTTTAGCGCTAACATGCTAAACTAGAGAAACTGGCTTAATAAGATGGATATTTCTGCTATGGAGAAATTGCCAGGCCTTGATGTTTAAACAGTATGATGTGATGGTGACAGACCTTCTCATCCTCTCTGTACTCAAGCCGTATGGAGTGGTGAACCATACACAGCAACGTGATGATGAAGTAGACCAGAGCCAAGATGCTGTGGAGCCACAGAAATTTGTCCCTGTGAGGCACAAAACACTGTTGTCATTTAAACAGAAATAGATAGTCCAGAGTTGTTTTTTTTTAATGGTTCTGTGCTATTTCATGAGATTTGATGTCATTCATGAAGTGTTAGACTTACTTTGAGCTAACATTAGCCAGGGTTGTTCTTCCAAAGTTTTCAGGACTGTCTCCTGTAAAAATAATGCAACATGACAGAGAGTGAGACGTTTTAATTTTTAAATTACTTAAAGGAAACCCCTTTTGTCTAGAGGGTGATGCAACAATGAAGCAATGTCACTATTCAGAGAAAACTGTTTCCATTCAATTTAATGAAATCTCTCGTCTCAATGAAATTTCACACAAACATTGTAGTCATGCCTAACTCTGCTGTTTTAATTTGGGCACTCTTTGTTTGCTGTTGCCATGGCAGCCTGTCAATGGGCGTTGGTTTATTTAATGACTATGGTGACACACTGGTCCATAAGATGACAGCCAGCAGTAATAAAAATGTTTCTGTGGACTCGTAGACCCCATAATGGTTCCCGTCGTCACCCTCATATGGAACGGCTTCCTCAACACACAAAAGGCATTTCTGATGCTATTTAGCAACTAATTTTCTGCACCATCCCACCCTTGACACCTACATGTGTATGTTAAGAGGAAATGAAGCACTTTCTATTTCTATAATCCTACTTGGAAGTGCTTGTTGAAATGCCACTGGTATGCTAGCAACTCCCATTAGATGACATGCAACCTTTGTGTATGTAAATAGCAGTAGGCTAGTTTTACTTCAAAATGTTTCAAATTAAATTTGATTGTTTTAAGCTAAAGTTTCTGAGCATTTAACCAATAAATCCTTTGGTTTGTAGATGTGTGTGATTGTCTCTGTGTGGCCCATGTGTCTCTCCTTAGGTTAAGGATATCCCTCAGCTTTTCAAACAGTCGGCCAGCTAGACCATCATGTAGGGACCGAAATACCCAGGAGGTTCCCGGAAAAGTTGACCGGCAGGATTACGGCCAAAGACAGCAGGCAAACTACTGTCATGAGAAGGATGATGTGGCGCTGGAAAGACAGGTATGTGATGGCATCAATCCCGCATTTGCTACGGATTTCTTCGTCCCTGCAGAAACATAGAGAGGGGAAACTTTAACAATCTCTTAATCCAAGTGATCCTGAAGTCTGTATGCTACATGACAAAAACAGGGATGCTTCAAATTTTTCAATAATTTCCACAAATGCAGATGTGATGATAATCAGAGCTGTGCATTCCTTAATTTAGCATATGTATGCAGCTCTGTCTATTGCCAGGACAAACGAGCTGACAGCTTATACCTCATCATGAGTAAAACTGTGGCACCACTACTTTGGTGCCAGAAGCTGTGGTTACCAGGCTGGAGGTTCAGGAAACCCAGTGTCATAAAATAGAACAAAAAAAAAAGAAGAAAAGAGGTGCACGCTGTTCTCATTGTAGCCCACACATTGCGAACTCACAGGGTGGGTTTGCACTTTCCCAGAGATCCCAGGGTGAGCCACTGGCATGAGAGCTAAAAACAGAAGCACCCAAACTCCACCATAATACTATGGAAACCATGGTGACTGTGAAAATCGTCTTTTTACAGGCCTAAATCTGTTGTGTGCTGTCAGACTCGAGCAAGTGCAAATAGTCAATGGGAAACCACGGCACCAGTGGTCACATGGGCCCAGACTCGTTTGTTTTTCCTGCTAAATGAGATATAACACGCGACTTTACATTTGACGGTGACTTTGAAGACAGAGGGCCAATAAAAGGATGGGAGCTAAGATGAGAGAAGGGCAAAATAATTACAAGGGCAAGTACTTTTTGTACTTACTTCATATGGTAAAGTGACGAGAGCCACGAGCAGAAGCCCTGGAAGGAGAGGAGAATCAAAGAAACATCCAATGGATTTGTTATTAAAGATAATGAATAACACATGTATGCAAGTCTGTGCACACCACATCTGGCTACATGCATCCACTATTTGCATAGTAATAAGGTCTGCAGCGTGGCACAGAGATGGAGATTTAATAGGTCTAGCCTGGAGCAGTAACCACTTTACTGCAGCCTCAGCTTTGTGTAGGCACAGGGCGATGACTCCAGTCTGACTCTTTGTCTTACACCATTATAAACATGCAGGGAGTGACCTCAGTCTATCACACAGGTGTCATAGAGTCATAGTGCAGCTGAGACATGACCCAAACTTTCTTCTTACAACAGCTGACAAGTGGGCTTTATTATAGAAGTGCAGCATGCTGCATTTTTGGACATCAATATATCATTGACTAATCAGCTGTGACAGGTTGGTATAATTACTGAAGATAAATGAAAACATTCTACATTGCCCATAATGCCTGAAGCCAACTGGAGTCTGTCAGTCTTCTAGTAAAATGCTGTGCCGTTTTACCAAAATTACACTATTTTAGTGATATTAAAGGCACCCTGTGGAGATTTTAACCACTAGTGAAGCAGTAGAGCAGTGTTAGGATGAGCACGTTCCTTTCTTGTTTGTATGTGTTCTACATACTGTATGCACGTGTACAAGCATAGGGTGATGTGAAATCACATTTTTGCTGACTGCAGTGTCACCTTTTACCTGTGACACACAACTTTTAGTGCCCTTATAGCCTTGAAAATAGCATTTTAAGGATATACTACAAACTAATATACAAGCAAAATGAAAAGGGTCTTCCAACCTTCCTGTGTGGTGAGGTGTTGGCAGTAAACTAAACAAAAGGACAGCAGGGTGACAGTGCAGGTCATGGAGGCAGGCAGGTGAAGAAAGATAGAGCATTGAAGGGGAAAAAGCTAAACAGATATGTAGAGAAAATGAAAACCATTACCTGCTGAGGCTGGAAATTATGAGAGCTGAGCTTGAATGTTTTAAAACCAAACCAACGAGCTAAAAGATGCTAAAAATGCTCAATATAGCTGAGAAGACCTGCAGGGTGGATTATTCTCAGTAGTTTTGTAACTATGGGTGAGCCCTTTCACATTACACATAGTTTGATCAATTGTTAATTAAAACCATTAACTACAGCAGCTGTAAAGTAAGGCTGTAGAAAAGAACCACACTCAGAATGTAAACAATGCCTGTTTCAACACATAAAATAGACTTTGCAAATATTTACGAGGTAAGAAATACATTCAGCATTTTTGTTAGACCTTTGGGACAATGTGTTTTGCTGAGAGAGGCTGGCTGTAAAGAAAACTGTGTTTGTGGGCACCTTTAATTGATCTGAAAGTGCTATTAAGGGGCTCTTTGTTGCTTCTGGGAGCTGATGAAAAACTCCAATGAAAAAGCCAAACTGAACAAAACTCACCATGTCCTTGGTCTCAGAGTCGGAGGGGCTGGACTCTGACGGAGACTTCTCTTTCTCACTTGGTTCTCCATAAAACAAGGATGTGAGACTGAATTGGGAAGACAAGATAAACAAAGAAATAGAAAGATCATCATATTGATTGTGGCCTGACAAGGCCTCATCAATATGTCCCATATTTAACTGCTGCAGACAGTCCCACAGTACCTGTCTATATTCAATCCCTGACAGAAGACATAAAACACATACAGTACGGTCAAATCTAATAAAGCCTGTGTAATGATTTAATTTGTGGATACTTCCTTGTGGGCTGTAGCACTGACAGTTCAACAGTGTGTCAAATTTAGCAGCATTATTGAATTAGTATGAGGACCGCTTGGCAAAACACACAGATGCTGCTTGCTCTCGGACTCAATGAAGACGCTGCCGGTCAGGCAGAACTAATCAACCCTGCAATCCCCTGGAAAGGAGACTCAGGTCAAGCAGAGGAGAACCGCTGCAGCCTCATGCAGACTGCTGGCAGGACCTTCACTTTTTTTGTGTAACCCTAAAGGTATCTGAATAAGTGATGAAACAATTATAAAATGTGTCCATCTGCAAGAAATTCACAACATATTTGATAATTGATTAAATGTTTAAAGGATAAGTGTGTATTGATATTCTATATTTTTCTTACTGTCAACAGATCCCATGAAAACACCAAACTGTGAATTATCCTAACAAGTATGTCTGTGTATCCAAAGTTTATTCTTTTGTCCTGTAAATACTCACACAAATGTGTGTTGATCTGCAGCTGAAAATAGTTCCACACGAATGCAATATTTACTTATTATGTTACTAATTTATGTGTGTGTAACACTTGCTAATAACTAACGTGCCTAGCTGTTTTAGGAGATAACTGCACATTTTATAAAACTGAAACTTATAGTTGTGATGTGTTTTAAAGATTTACCTCTGTACTATGAATCAATGGACTTGCCACAGACAGAGTAAAAAAAGCTCGATAGCATTGAAAGACGGACTAACACATTGTTTGTTTTGATCTTTTCATGGGATTTATTGTCAATAAGAAAAATATAGAATAACTCCAGCCTCCCAGGCATGCCCTTTAAGATATTTTTCAAGAGTAAATGCAGTGTAGTGCAAGACACTGAACTTAAAATTGCTCCTGATGGCTGCCATCAGTGTGTGTATGTATATGTGAATGGGTGAATGAGAAGCAAATAGAATGAGAGAATCCCTTTGAGAGCCCTTTGGATAAAAGCACTATATAAAGGCAGCCATTTACAAATCAAACAAATAAAATCACTAATAATTTCAAATAATCACTAGATTAATTAATACTACCCTCATTTTAAAATACCATTCCATCCAAATCCGTCTGTATTTACATATACTGTGTGTGTGTATGTCTGGCCTGTATTAACACATTTTTTGCATAAAATGCATAAAAACATTGCTGATGCCATAATCAGTGACACTTCAGTTATTTGCTTTCCTCGCAGCACCATTTGTACTCAGCAGGGGGAGCTGGAGACTTCTGGATCAGGACCCAGGAGTGGTTCCACTGAGAATTACTTCTCCATCTTAAATGTTAACATGGCTCACAGACCAGCGAGTGCATCAGATTTTTAGTGTAGGACAGCGAGTGATGCATTTTACCTGTCGTTTTCCATCAGAAGAGCCAGGCGGCCATAGTCCCATGCAGCCTTCCTCAGACAAGAGAAGATGATCAACAGGAACTGTAACAGAACAAGAACATGAATCTGATTTACACGTCCTCATCTGTTCTATGCTTAGTATTATCCAAAACCTTCCCATACTGCTTGATTTGAAAGCCGAGGCCCGTCTCTACATTTTCATAAAAAGCCAACAAATAATGGGTTCAAAATGCAGCAGCAATAATGAGCCATCTTCTTTCTTTAGAGTAGTACGTGGTTGTCTTGGAAACTACCAGAGACAGGTCAGCATGCACATGTGAACACATGCTGTGTACTAATAACGAATGATTGTGGTCAATAGCAAGAATAAATGGAGAGCTAAACTCTGAAATCATATGACGTGAAAAGACTCTATTCAGTGACATATTAGAGTACACAATAGTGGATTCAGGCTGAACAGCCCTGGTTAAATACTGGGTGAAGATGGATGAATGTTGACAAATGCAAATTGAGTAAAAGTGCTGATTAATGTTTGATTTTAATTACAGCATTAAATCATTTACTCGTTTAAGATTAGAAGACATTTGGTTTAATGGGCAGGGGTGACAGCCATGTTAATAAGATGAACGCTCCTATAAATGATTCATTCTTTAGTGATCTAGGGGAGTCATGCATAGACAATCACGGCATCCTCGACTGAGGTTTGTAGATGAATAATCAACCCGTGTTCACATTAGCAGTCAGGGCCCAAACTCCGTCTTTACATAAGAATCTCTCCATTATCTCACTGTTTTCCGGGTGTCCTTCTCCGCCCTGTTGTTTTATTTCATTTGGTCTTGATGCGTGGGCATGCTCTCCTAAAGTCCCACAGATGATTTATGCTGTATGATGATGGGATTGATGCAGAGGCGTGCTCCCGCCACCTGGGGGTGAAGCATGTTTTGACTCATGCTTGTCATTAAGAGACTCAACCTTCTATGTTGTCTTGACAACCAGGCGGCAATAAAATGAGCCAATTAAAACACGGAGGTGGCAGATTGAGAGTGATATCAGTGCAGAGATCAAACTTGACAAGCCTGACAGTGGATCTGAGGTAGCTGACAAGTGAAATCGGAAGCCTATTATTATCTGGAGATAGAAGGAAAAATATGCACACTAAGTTTGTAAACAGCGTATACATACTACGCACTATGTGAATGGACAGTTGCAGCTTTAATGCAAGACATGCACATAATGTGTGTTTGCATTTGTGGGTGTTCTTGGACATTATAATGAGATCCAAAAGCCCTGACAAGAAGGAGACAAATTAAAAACTCCACTGTGTTTTGAAAGGCAATGGCTTAATTTAAAGTTTGAGTTTGTAAAAGCAAAAGAATATGAAATAATATACAATATATATATATATATACTGTATATTATAATAACAAATATCCAGTATATGTTTTGTTACATTTACTGTTGTTTGCTCAACGTGTAATCCAAAGTGTTACTTTTGTTTTTTTAATTGATAAAATGGAGCCTATGCCAGCATGCATCGCGTGAGAGGCAGGGTACAACCTGGACATGTCACCAGTCTATCATATAGACAGACAAACATTCAGAATTCACACGAGGAGCAGTTTAAAGTCACCTAACCATGTGTCTTTAGACTGTGGTTGCAAAATAGTTTGGATATTTTAATACAATTTTATATGGAGGAAACCCAGAGAGGCCGCAGCACAGAGTTTGACCTCAGGGCATGTGCAATTCTAAAGTCATAGTTTATTTTTTGGGCCATCAAATTGTGAAGTATTGACTCACAAATTAAGCCATAATTTAAATTGGGACTGCCTTCCTTCTGTGGTAACATCACTGATGGAGCACACAGGATGAAACAAACCTTTAACAGCATTCGGAAACATGAATAACTCAGATGTTTACTGTCTAGACGGGTCTTCTATTGAAACAGAATGGTTCAATACGAAGCAGCAGAGGCCAAGGTATCTAGACGTTTAGTTCCAAGTATGGGTGAAGCTCTAAAAACACTGGATAATCAATTCCCATAATGTAACCCTTTTGCAACTTTCATTATACCCTTCATGCCTCCATCTTTCAGTTAAAAATATGTAGTCTTCAAATCCAAGATAAGATGACTGTGATGACTTCCTCAGGGGAAAGCCCCTCCAGAGTCTAACAGCACATTATACAACTGTTTTCACAGGCTGGGTAAACAAAGCGAGTGAACTGATCTCATATCTAAAATAGATGGAGGGCAACTGTAAGTCAAGTTATGAAAAATGTCAGTCAGCCAATGGAGATACATATTCACAGTCTGATATAATATACTGTATAAACTTGACATTGACCATGCCTAACTTAGATTTAGGATCAAGTGTTGGTTAGTATGAAGGCAAAAGGTTAAGGCTTTAGTACCTTTAGTACATTTAAGTACACACAGTGTGTGTGTGTGTGTGTGTGTTGACATGTATGTGTGCATTAATTTTACATATTCATGAGTGCTCCTGATGCTGCTGTTGTGTCTATTGTCATCAAGAGTAGAGTGAAGTGCTTGAGACAGGATGTCCATTAGATACAGTATTTTTGCAGAAACAGCCCTCTGACCATGTATCACCTCTTGTCTGTTCATATCAAGGCTCTCCAAAATATCTCAACAGGGTGTTGGCAGCTTCGGATATATTCAGAAACCTTGTTGTCAAGGCCATCTAAGCTGCACCAGAACACAAGCTTACTGTTAAAGACCACAAACATGGTTTTAACAATAACTTGATTTATTGATTTTCCAGTGAACACAAAATGAAATTACTATTTTGATAATTGATATTATTTAATCATAATTCTTTTAAGCAAAAACAGCAAAACAAATCCCTGTTTTCAGCTTCCCAAACAAGAACATTTTCTGGTTCATTTAGTCTTCTGTGATAGTGAACTGAATATCTTTTGGTTTTGGACTGTTGGTCACATAAAACACGACATTTCAAGACATTACCATGGGCTTTGTCAGTGATCAGTAATACAATAATCGTTAGCTGCCGCCATTATTCTAACATTCCTTTATTTGCATAACATACAAAAATTAAACTGCTTTGGTTATAATAGAGTGGGACTATAGGAAAATTACATTTTGAAAGCTGTTGTATTGTGTATATTATTGGCTGAGTGGATGTGTGTGAGTCTGTACCATCCAGAGCACCACATTGATGGCGAGGACTGTGGGCACCCCTCCAAATGGCAGACCCTGGAGGACGCTGCTGCGAGAGTGGGCGCGGTAGCATCTCTCAGCTGTGCTGTTTTCTTCCCCAAACGAGTCCAGGAAGCTCAGAACATCCAGCTCCACAGCTCTCCCCTCCACAGGGGGTGCTCTCGCCACAAACAGCTCAGAGTGTGCCATCAGCACTGGACCATACCTGAAGGAAAAGCAGAGAAATAGATACAATTAGTCAAGATTTGTAAACTGTTGGACTTTTCTTTTGCTATGAGACATACCTGTTGAAGCTCTAAGGTCCCAGCAGTGGTATTGGGATTTACACACACACACACACACACACACACACACACACACTGATTCATAGTGCAGTGATTGTTTGTTGAAATTAGAGTGACACTTTTGCTTTAACCTTTGCTAAACAGCGAACACAAGTGAAAATCTTTAGATAGATTGAAATGTTAGCATTTAGTAGTCTAGCTAACGCTAAGCTGCTGTTTTAGCATTTTGCAAAACACTATGCTATTTTAACAAAGAGCAGAAAAGTCATAAAGTGAGCAAACTGAAGCTGTATTGTGGGTTATACAATATTATCATTTCATTAGAGGAAGAGGGTTATCAGTCTCACTTTAACCAGGAGTTTTAAGTCTTAGTCATGTAATTTTTCATTGTGCCCATCTTTTCAATACCTACTCATCCTATACAAGTCTGTATTTAAATAGCCCGAGAATTACAATTGTTGGTCCATTTTAATGGAGACAGAGCAAGGGTGTGGTGTTGGTAATAAGCAATAAAATTGGGATTTAATGGTCTGTTTTTCAACACACAATTGTTGTGACTCATTTTTTTCAAGTGTCTGCCACTTACTCTAAGTGCAATTATTATAGCATTTGCAAAGATCTATTGACCATCACAGTCCATTAGCAGCCATTGACCTCTGTCTGTTTCTTTATCTGACAAAGGAAAGTGGAGATGTCACATGAAAGCGACAAACTGAGTGGATGACTGATTTACTGTGGGCTCTTTGAAAGCCGTAATCTGCAATAGGAAAATGCTAACGAGCCCATTTAACCACGTAGACAAGAGCATATTTCTGTTGTGAGAATGAAAAGACTGAAAGAGTTTAATGCTTAAGTAAAAGCTTAAAACTGTGCACTCCATTGTAAGTTTTCACAGCTTGTTGAGGATTGAGTTATTGCCACTGTCTGCGTATTTCCTTCTGTCTAGAGAAGCATGTACAGGATATGATCATTCACACTTCCATGACCACAGAATGGAGGCCTGAACCATCTGTCCTCCTCCAGCAGCACACATTCTCCTCACTTTGATCAATACAGCCCTGACTCCCAGCTGCTCAGCTTGTGTACACTCCTCACTGAATAAACAGGGAAATGAAGCAGCAGCAGTGCTGACAAAGCTTTGCATCAATACAACAATTCCACCTGAGTGAAAGACATCAATCATCAGATTTCATGGGAAAAAGATCTATTCAGAGAGGCTGGTATTGTGACATAACGGCGTGCTCTGTAGTAAACACACTGTGTGCTCCGCAGCAGTAAATGGCAGCCAAAACTGCATCACAGCCCTCTGCTGTCCAACTCTCACAAGAGCTGTGAGGTAACACAAGATTGAAACAAGTGACAAAAGGGAGAGGAAGCTAAAGGCCTCCAAACTGGCACACGTTACAGAACCCAGTGATTTATCACTGCGCCAATGATGTCACTTCCTGAGAAGCACCATTGCAGCTTATTGAGGCATTTACCAAACTGCGTGTATTTTGTAACAGAAGCCACAGCAAGATGCCTAATGTAGGAGGAGAGTTGGCAGTGCTGCTGGGCCGCTGTACATCGCAGTGCCACAGAGGTCTGGAGACAAAAATACAACCCAGTAATCGTTCTGCACCACTGTAGTCTCTTGCTTTCTGTTGTAAACTGTAAAGCTTGCAGTCAATATTCACATACTGTCAGATACACTGCATCTGAGCCTCCCTGTGGAGACAACTGGAAAGGAGATCCCCTGAGGATGGCTCACAAAGCAAATCCACAACACACACACACACACACACACACACACAGTCTGCAAAGTTAGCAGAGAAGCTGATGGATCATACATCATGCTTTCTCTGTCTGCCAATAATGAATTAAACCATCATTATGCATGAAGGGATTATTTTACAGCTAAAAATGGATTAATGATCACATAGGCTTGCAGTACTAGGAGAGAGCATGTAGTTCTCTGAGAAACAAATTAAATTCAAACTCCTTCTCTTATTAAATGGTTGATCACACACCCTACGTTAGTTTAGTCTAATTGTGTTATTGTAGTTTAATCACTTGCATTTAAGTCACTGGATCCTTTATATTTTATAGATATCTATAGTTCAAACAAACTCATTTACAGGAGATTTCGAAGTTGTGTGATCAATAGAACAATAACTCAACCAAAGCGATTGTTTTTAATTAATCCATGTTGAAATGGCTTAAATGGAAAGCTGCAGTCAAATATTGTGCCTATTTATATAGTCCTTAGATGAGCTGATGGTAGCAAACAAATCAGAGTGAATTGTGACAAACTGCAACAGGAGCAAAATCAAACAGAAACGATGCCTCACTATGGAAGAAAATACAACTAGCTAGCTGCAAACTGGAAGCGTACTGAGCTCTGATCAAGTTTGACATGCAAAAGCTTAAACAGACCTTTTATCGACTCATTGAGCAGTTTTTCTTCTTGCATCAGACGAGTCGCTGCCGGCTGCTGATACTAACAGTGAAACTCTTCTCCACTTCCAGAAGAGCAGGATGCTGAAGAATACAGGCTGACTATGGTGTGGCTTCACACAACATTTGGACAAACGTCACAGCATGACTCAGCAGTTTAACCATGAGACTCCATGGATATTCTCTTTCTGTCTTACCCCACATATATAAACACTCCCATGGTATTCATTTACTCTCCAGTTTACTGAACTCTGCAAATCTGAAGTCTTTCTAATCCTTTCCCTCAGCTCATTTCTCTTTTCCTCATCCCTGGATTTGTCTGCCAAGCCAACGCAGCAGATTACAAATTGCTGTTTGACTTAGGAAGCCGCGTGGTTGTGCCTCCCGCTGGCGTGAGCAACCACAGCATGAGTGAAATCTCTCCTATGTGCTCAGTTTTAGACTATTGTAATCACAGATGCTGAAGTCAGTACAGGAGTAATGACATATACCTGAGTTTGAGTCAGAGAAGCAGGAAAAAGGGTGAGCTGTAAAGGGGGAAAAGCTATCAGGTCAGCTAATCTGCTCATTGCACCAGAAAAAACAGCTGAGGTATATATATATGTGTGTGTGTGTGTGTGTGTGTGTGTGTGTGTGTGTGTGTGTGTGTGAGAGAGAGAGAGAGAGAGAGAGAGAGAGAGAGAG
>JAVQJL010073625.1:0-16122 GCA_036024295.1 Nannoperca obscura | reverse complement strand
GAGAGAGAGAGAGAGAGAGAGAGAGCGAGAGAGAGAGAGAGAGAGAGAGAGAGAGAGAGAGAGAGAAAGAGAGAGAGAGATAGTGCGAGGCTCCATTTCTCCACATTTCTTCAGCCTCTTCTTCTCCTCTGGTCTTTTCCACACAATGACACTTTCTCTCTGGGTCATCCCAGGTCGCAATCAGCTGTGAAGGAGGCTGCACCGACTGCAGCTGCTCAGCTGGACTCTGTCTTGTTTCATTAACGCTAAGTAAAGCAGATCATACCATTCCATCAACACCACCTGCTGGTCATAAGCATGACCCATTCACTATACATCTAACATACTGTGTGTCTTCGTACAGCAACATGTGTTGTCCTGGCTCAAACACAGTCACTACTTTAACCCTTGAGACTGTGTTGTGTCATTGCAGATGCTTTCTCCAGCGAGACAAAGTGAACCTGGATGAATGGCTGTGCTTGTTCAAGGGCAAATAGAAAATTGCGATTCTGTAAACACCATTCAAGCAGGGTGTTTCACAGGTTGCTGGGAAACCAAAGAGTGGATTGTATCATGTGGCTTCGGCAATAAAAACACCTAGTAGACTGGTTTGATCTTAATGTCAGATATGAATGTCATTGTTTACAAGACAGGACATTTAATTAATGCTGGAAGGAGCACAGCTGTCTGCTGACAATGAGATGAAAATGTTAATAAACCCAAAAATGCCTTTGGAAACATAATGTCACACCAAACAAAAGTTAAGTCTTCGCTTTTAGAAGATCATGTTTACTACAACCAACCATTTCACCTTGCATTAAAGGTAGTCCATGTTTCCTCCCACAGTTACACAGCAGTTTAGATGGGCCTACTTAAAAACTTTCAAGAACGGACAAGCCGCCACATGCACACATACAATTTGGCTCAAGTGTGTCATAACACTTCACTAGAAAATGTGCATGGACCATAGGTTACATGCCAAAAATGAAGCACCGGGATTTAGTTCCACTACAGTGTTTTTTGATAGTGAGGTGCTCCTTCTTTAAACTGCAGCTACTGTTTTGATTTTTGCACACAAGCACTGTATTTGTTAGCCATATCTGATTAGTTTTCTCTCTGTGATGCAATCAAATCAACACAGGAGATTGACAGTGCTTTAACTGAAGTTTCATAAACAACAGCTACCTCCCTAGCCCCTGAGGACTGACTTTTCCAGAATCCTGAGAACTGCTGCACATGATGCACCCGACGCCTGAAACAGCAGAGCGGCGCAGACGCACCGTCAGCCTCCAAACCTAAGCCACAAATTATGTCTGGTACATGGAAAAGATCATGTGGCCCTGCAGCGGAGTAGGGGTGGTGAGAACGAGTAGTTTGGTGGTAACTGGGTTGGGATTGGACGGATACGATTTACATTCCTCTCCAGGGATGTGATATCAAGACAAGGTCAGACCAAGGCTAATACATGAGACTCTGAGGAGAGGGAGGAGGAATCTAATCTTTGCTCTTTACTCAAAATTACTTTAAAAAAAATGAAGAATACAATACCATATTTTATGTCAACTCCGCATGTTGCATAACTTTCCACGAGATACAATCTGTCGTGCATTATATTGATTATTTACATCTTTCTAGATCTCTTTATTTGTCTAACTTATACAGACATGCAGCAGATGCTTTGCACACAGTGTTTGTCACAAGTGCATACTATGCATTGAGATGTTTTTAATGCATTTTAGGAAATTGTTTCTTTCAAGGAAATACCTCATACTCCATCAACATCCCATTGCACATTCCATCTCATTTGAATAGTCGGTGCACAGACTAACCTCAATGCCCAGAGGACCCTCATTGTAATTGCAAAGAAATGTAACACTGCAGACTAACAGTCTAATCTGAACTGCTTATTCTAGTCACACTTGGAGCAGAAACATAGTTGACTTTTCTACAGCTACAGCTAGCAACCAATAAGCTTTTCTACACCGTTACTTAAGGGTGACTTTCTCATGGATACCCGATACAACTATTTTCAGACAGGTCTATAATATTCACATCTAAAATGCATTTTGTTCATTTATATATGCATATTTGCTTCATCAAAGAGGCAGAAAATGGTAGAGGAGGGTATGGTAGTATCTCCAGAAACAGGGAGGGGAAAATGTCCTGACAGCCTAAAGCGATTAGTGTCCATTACCAAACAAATTTCTGCTACCACCTAGAACATTTATGACAGCCCTCAGTTCAACCCTCATAGGAGCCCTGGTAAAAAAAAAACACGCTTTTGTCCTCATGGCCATGTTCCCTCGACACCAGAATGAAACAAGCACTGTTTTCGTGGTTGCTGGGTCTGAGAAGAGGGGGCGAGTGTGTTTTAAGAAGGGTGTGGGAATCAATTATCCCACTCAAGAGACATGCAGGACCAGTGGGTATTGCTTGGGATTAGTGTCCATTCTTGTCATGTACTGACAAACCCTCCCGCTGATCTCCTTAAAACCAGGTGTTATTAAGAACCAAGGCCCTTACTGGGGGCCCATAGGCTTTTGAATATCTGCCCTTTAGGAATGACTGACAAGCTTATAATGTAAAGAAAAAATTCCTGTGCTTTCATGTGCTCACCTGCGTGAATTCTCAAATTATATTGAGTGTGAATTAAAAGTGAAATCATGCACACAGCAAATTCACTAGACTTACAACCTCAGCTGTGACTGCTTAGTGTGTATTTATCATCTTGTTAAGTTCAGCAGTATTTCGTTTTAAATTTAAAATTGGAAAGGAATAGTTATAATATGCTTATTCACTGGAAAGTGGCTATGTAGTACATTAAAAAAGAAGCTACAGCTAGCAACCAATAAGCTTAGCTTAGCACAAAGACTGCAAACAGGGTGAAACAGCTAGCCTGGCTCTGTTTTGAAGATAACAAAGTCTGCTTACCAGCACCTTTAAAGAAAAATCGATATTTCTTTGTGTAGCTGGAGTGTGTAAAAATGCCAATTCTACATTTTACTAGGGATTATGTGCAGGATGTTTTCTTGCGTCTGAGCAGCTGCTAGGTAAGAAATTGTTTGTCACTTAACATCACTTTATAGGCTACATATGCAGATGCACAGAAGGATTTTAGGCCTTCAAGTGCACATGTTCACACAGAAATAAGTTGTAACCTCTTCAATCATAATATGCTGACAAATTTTAGAACTATTTTTCATTTGGGGAGATGCAGTTATTTGCTTACTTGCTGAGAATTAGATGAGAAGATCGATACCACTCATATATGTCTGTCTATTAAATATGAAGCTTCAGCCAGCAGAGGGTTAACTTAGCTTATTATAAAGACTGGAAACGGGGAAACAGCTAGCCTGACTCTGTTCAAAGGTAACAATATCTGCCTACCAGCACTTCTAAAGCTCACTAATAAACATGTTATATCTCATTTATTTAACCTCACTGTGCCAACAAGACTTCAGGAAGATACTTCACCTAGCCAAAAAATAGTCCCACATGTAACTTCTTGTCAAAACCCCAAAATGAAGTACACCTTGGTTTTTGTACATGTGTTAATTAGTGAGCTTTAGAGCTGCTAGTCTGTGGATTTTGTTAACATTTGACAGTGCCAGGCTAGCTGTTTGTTATGCTAAGCTAACTGGCTGCTGGCTGTAGATATGACAGTTGTATAAATCTTCTCATTTTACTGTCTGCCAGAAAGCAAAATAGCATATTTCCAAAAATGTCAAACATTTGCTTTAAAACAGCCTTTCACAGGCAACGTGTCATGATCACTCATACTCAAAGAACACATCATGCAAAAACTGATTAACTGGTGATCTGTTGACGGGAGTGATCATGAAAGATCTAATAACACATGAAACACCGTAACTATCAAGATTGCTCACTTTAATCTCTAATCTCGTTATTCTGTTTACATACAGTAAGTAGAAACTTGGCTCTGTGAAGCCACTTGGTCCATCTGTTTCTGTTTGTGATCTGTGGTGGACTGGCTGGATATTGTTTGGGAATTGGGAATGAATAGACTTCATCCCGAATCCTGGCAGGAGCGCTCCCCAGGTGTAGCTGAGAAAACCTGGACCCTTCCCAAGTTCAGATACCTCTCTCGCTTTACTTGCCAGAAATCAAGGTGTGTGCGGAGACAAAAGATGTCAGGTGGTAGCTGAGCCACTGAAAGGTGTTTACACAGGAGTTAAGTAGGGCTGTCCCTGACTAAAGACCTTCTCAGCTGGTAAACAGTCAGTGGATATTATTTACAAATCAAGAGGTCAATTCACTCAACAAATCTGTTACGCTGCTTCTTACTCACTGTGGTTGTCATGCTTGAGAATAAATCTGTAAATATTGCTGTCATGCCAGTGAAATGTTCCGGGGAATTACTGACATTTAACCATCTATTAAGTCTAAGTTTTTTGAAATAATACATATGAAATGGAAAATCAAATAATATTAACCTTCGTTGTTTAGTTAACATATAACTTTCAAATCAGTGAGTCAATAGTTTGCATGTTAGAGAAGGTTTTCTGTGACAATAACTAAATGTTTTGGTAATCTCCAAGTCTTCTGCAATCAAATGCGTAGGAAGAGTAAATATTTTTCAAGAGCAGGCCTGCCAAAGGGTTCAGATTACTTGCCAGAATGATTGATAGTTTGCCAATTGATTTATGGTACTCAATATGATATTTTGCAAAGTGATTAAAGCTTTCGTCAGCTCTTGTGAAATTGCCTACAGTTACATTTGCGGACAAATTTGCTTTCTTCATTGTGAACTGCGAATGAACTCACCTCAGCGCATGCGGTTTAAAAGAACTGATCGCTGTGTCTCACAAGAGGCAAGACCAGACTGATATTTGACTTCAACGGACAATCTTTTGCCCAAAACCTACTAAACAGTGAGCGTGTTTCTGTAGTATATGATCAATCAACACAGACATGACGATATATGGGGAATATAAGTGAACTTTATAATGCAAAATCTAGAACAACCTTTTGAGACAGTGGGTGAACCTTTCCATAAGTGGTAGAAAAGCATTAAGATAATTTAAAGCAAAAACAGCAATGCTACAATGTAAAAATACTCCATTAAAAGTATAAATCTTACATTTAAAATCTTACTTACCTGAGGAGAAAAAAAACTGAATGTATCTATTTGAGCAAAATGCACTTAAAGTATCGTAAAAGTACTCGTTATGCAACAAAATGGCCCCTGTGAGTGAATGTATTTTCTACAGTTTGACTGGTGTTGCTGGTTCAGGTGGGGCTCTTTTTAACTTGTTAATACAGTTGGACAGTTTAATGTATAACAAAGTGCATCCCATCATAAGTTTCCTGTGTATCTGCAAAGTAACAAGTCATTTCAGCTGTCAGATATATATAGTACAATATTTGCCTCTAAAAGTTTGTGAAGTAAAAGTATAAAGCATAACATGGAAACATCCTACTCATTAACTTAGTAAATATGTCATAACTTCTGACTGAAAGTTCATTCTTGACCTTGGAAACAGCAGTTGACAAAACAATCCACTTGTGTTAAAATTGCTCCAGTAACTGTTCTGGAGCTTTCAGTTGGATCACACACTCTTCCTCAGCTGATGGAGTCACCCTTGTGGTGAGATTATATTGTCTATGTCAAATCTGTAAGTACAATCTTCAAATGTAGGCTACTTAGTTACTTTCCACCACTGCACAAAAACTTTATAATGCATGCCAGTATGGACTCCATACACTTCCACACAGTTCAGTATATGAGCTAGTGTTGCTGTATTATCCCGCTTGTGCTGGATTATACAAATTCAGGGTTTTCCGTTATGGAAATAAACTGTCACTGAAGGTAAACAAGTATTTTATCATATACAGGCCAGCTCAGACTGACCTCAGTCTGCACAAACACTGGTGGTATGGTGCTTTAAACGGCCACAGGGGAGAAACTGTCATGCCAATCATAAATTAAGACAACTGAAAAGATTTATCTGCATGAAACCTGAGAGTGAATTGTGAATCAATTCAGTTCTGTGTATATGTATTGCCATAATACTCTCTCTCTCTCTCCCACCCTCTCTCCCCCCCCCCCCCTCTCTCTCTCTCTCTGCTGATGGGAGGAGCGGAGCGCAGCTCTCTGTATAAGAAGTGTTGAAAGTTCAACAAGGGATTTTACACAGCTACTCAGGAGAAACGAAATGATCTGCCCTGGAGCCGCAGCAAAATGCTGGATGGACACCTACTCCTGGGATGGTTATCGTTCACAGTTATAGTGTATCTTCTCAACTTGCCGGGACCAACCGCAGCATATTTCGGGTAAGGACTGACAGACGTACAGTGTGTCCATGCTGCTTTCATTGATTTGATTGGTTCCTGAAAGCAGGTAGACTGACAACTTTTTTCTCTCTCTGTTTACTCCCTAAAAATTAAATGAACAGAAGTTTATTCAGCGAGTCTGCAAAAAAAAATAAATCTCGTGCATTTAGATTTAGTTTGTAGGAGTTGTTTTGATTGCATTAATATCTGCGGGTCAGTGAGGTGTCACTTGGCGGCGTTTGCGCAGAGCTCAGCGGCCCCACAGCTGGTGGCTGCAGCAGGTTGCCTGCACATGAATCAGCCTCACTGAAGCTGCTGACAATTATTTGTGTGTGTGTGTGTAAAACAGAGTCAGCCCGTAGCCTATCTTAGCAGGGAACGGCCCCATAAGCACAGCATCTATTATAGGTAACTTAGATGCAGGCAGCCTCGGAGTAATGTTGGCCGCGGAGAGTTCACCCCATTCTTTCCCTGACAATTGAGCCAGCGCCCACTGTAAAGTAACCCCTGGCACGTTTGAATGGCAGGTAGCGGTCGAGTGATTATTTTGCTGAAACACTTGTAAAATCATATCCTCAGTCGACTCTGAAAACAGCCGAGGAGCGAAAGGTGAGTGTATATGCCTCAGACTCAACAGCTGGTAACAATAAAGCAATCTGACTGACTGAACTGGTGGCCGAAACGTCTGCTCAGCTTGCACTGAAAAGTACCCCATCCAGCATAAACATCAACTCTGGCAAGTTTTTTTTTCTTCTTTCTGCTGCCTCCATCAACTGTAAAAAAAAAAAAAAAACCCCACTTGGAACACGTGTTAGGAAACCAATCTGAGAATGTTAGCGTTTCATCTCATATACATAATAATGTTTTATTTAGAAAGAGAACAAGGGTGTATATTTCAAAGTAAATCATTCCCAGGGAACGCCTTGGATTTTAGGTGTAGCCCACTATGACCTCCACTGCAGAGTGGCTGCTAATGCACCAAACTTCGGTTTGTCTGCTCACGGGAACTGCACTCTTAGTTTTCTTTTTCTGTCTTAACAGAAGAACATTGACCCTGCAGAGAAGCCAAGGTCATTCAAATTAGGTCAGCATGTCAGCTGGGAGAGCAGCCGCGCTTCACCTGGAACTGAAGAGTTTTTATCCCTCCCCAAAAAATCTCTAAAACTGACACCTAATCAAACTCGACAGAATCAAGAAGATCTTGGTGCTTTTCTTTAGTATCTACAAACATCTGTGTTGATGGGTGTTGTTAGTGCTCCCCTTGGCAGCAAACACTGTAGACTTGCACAGAGACAAATTGCTGTAGATTGTGGAGTGATGACACTTAAAGCCTTTCCAGCAGAGTCAAATTTATGGTAGGTATTGGTGCTGTGCAGGATCCAGGAGTGTTAGGTGATCTGGGAACTGTTGTGAATCTGCAAGAGAGCACAGGAAGTGTCCCCTAAGGGCATGTTAGACTGATGTGTTAGACCTGTCGACCTGTTGAAGTGTTAAAGTTTCACCTTATCTTGGATGTATAGGCTAACCTTAATAAGGAATGCTGGTATAAAACCTTATAAAAGGTAAAAAAAAGCCAACAATGATAAAAGTACAAAAGGAACAGCAGTTTTGGCAGTACTGAATCATTTGATTTGTCTGATTGTTGTACTTTACACACAGTTTTTTACGTCTCTGGGTAAATGTTATTCTCTTGGGTGTTGCACCAAAGTGTTGTCACCCTTCAGCGTGATGCAAACATGCTGTATGGCACCTGCAATAGCTCTGTATGATGGAAATGTCGCAGCCCTTCTCAGGAAAACATCATCGTCTGTAATGCTCATGCACGCATGCAAGCACTTTCTCTGTCTCTGTCTTTGGTTTCAGCTCTAAAGTTGCATTAGAAGGACAAATGTAACCCCGCTCTCTGTTTCTGTCTCCCTCCTCGTGGAAGTGTCGCCCTTGGCAGGCAGTATGTATTAAGGCTGACGTGCCAAATTGGCACTCACACCAGCCTTAATGGTCCTAATGGTAATGCATATTTACTTATTCAGTTAGCACTTGTTTTCAATTTCCTCTGTCAGCCTGTTCTCTATCTGTGGCCTGTGTAGTACAGAGAGACATGTGGTATTACGATACTCCAGATTTATTATTCCGTGGCCTGGTGAGGAGGGAATATGAATGAGTGTCAGTGAATGATTTAGCCCTGCAGCTGAGGAACATGAAACATACTGAAAGAGCCTGCACAGGTGACACAGATACAAAATGTGACTGCCCCGTGGCCAACTTCCCAGAAACTCGACACCGGTGACACTCCAGCACAGTCCTGCTCAGCTCTGACTGTGGGACACACTAACACAAACCTGTTCAAATAAATATTCCATGAGCACGAGGCATCACAGGGCCTCTTGAGTACTGATTTACTCAAAATAGAGGGTCAATGTTGCATACCCAATTTCCAGTGTGCGGTGGAGCGTAAGTGTAACATAAACACAATCTCTCCTGCCCATAGTCTGTGCAGCCGAGGGTGGGGTGGGATTCCTGGCGTAGTCAAGCACCCGCTTAAATTGTCATCCTTTGCCACAAGAATGTGAGCACTCATTTTCTTTCCCTGCGCCTGTTGTGGCAGGTGCTGGTTCTGCTAAATCCGTTATCATTAGAGTTCGGATCGGAGATGGTCGCTGAGCTTTTATTTCTTGACTTAATAGGTTACAGCACCATGATGAGATATTGTATAAACTGTAGCAGAAGGAAGTGATTTGTTTGCTCAGTTGACCCCGTCAGGGTGCAAAGTGCTCTCTGCGACAACTCTGTTGGTTTCAATTTTGAGTCTTGGTAAAAGGCATGTCATTCTGTGGTCTTGTAAACTGTGCTGAATGCGAGTCCTAACACTGAGTCAAGAGTTTGTTTTTATTTAGTTCATGTGCGACATATATAGGAAGGCTGCCCACAGTCATGCAACTGGGATTTACCAATCACTGAGACACCGCAGCATCCGGAAGAAGCAAATATAGTGGTTTCTATTGCTTGCTATTTATTTACTGCAATATCTTTAAACATGCTATCATCAGTTTGTTCCTGAAACAGAGATGATGCCCTGTCAGACGGTATCATTGTTTTCATTGTGCTCCATTAAGTGAGGCAGCATGCCAAAAACAACAGGATAACAAATGGGATGTGTGTAAATTTACTGAGGAGGAGGGATTTTTCAGTTTGCAGCTGTAACATTTTTATCACTGTGCTGAATTAGTTCCTGGTGTGTATCAAACAGCAGCGTATTTTAAAGTTTAAAGGAGCCTCATTTCTTTAGCATAGCACATAAATGTTACAAGTTGTTTTTTAAGCGGCTCCACGCAAACATTTCCTTTTGGTTCTTTGCTCTTTCTCCCCTACCGTCTGCTGGCTTGCCCGCCTCATGTGCGTGCCGGCATCCCTGCAGTGGTTTGTGGGGAGCTGCTGAGTGATTACCACTCATTAGGAGCAGCAGAGTTAGTGTGGGCTCAGGCTGGCGTTGCCTGGCAGACAGTGGTGGCGGGCGTCTCATTACCAGGCCTTAAGGACTGATTAGCCCTGACGTGCAGCAGGGCGGGGAGCACCATTGATAGAGGGATTTCCCAACTTCATAGGATATCCTGTGGCTATAGCCACACCTCAAAGGGTATCACTTTACTGTGAGCCAAGAAGATAGGATTCTCTCAGCACTGGTGCTGTGAATGTGTAGCGTAGTGAGATCACGCAAACCTGGAGGCTTAGATAACAGACCGCATGGCCTCTGAAAAGAGAGAGCTTTGTTTTCTTTATATTTCTGTTTGATACATCTGGATTTGAGCTAAGCCGTGCTTTGCTTTGAGTGCTCTGCTGTACAACATCCCTGTGGAAAGGCCTGCTATGCCGGTGGATGCCACATGGTGGTGCAGTGCCTTCTGAGAGTGCAGGATGGTCCTCAATCACCACTTAGTAACCTTTTTGTGTAACAGTAGGAGAGTGGGAAATGAAATGGGAAAACATCAAATGTAAAGGCAGCCAAGTCTGTGTAAAAATAATTTAGGAAAAGAAAATAGTTGTACGTATGCTTTGCTGTGGTCAACGTGCATGACATGTATGACGTGGCTTTCAACTTCAGCTTACAGAGCAACAATTCATCCCTCTGGATAAAATATCATGTCTTCTGTCGTGGGACTGTTTATTTTACAGGGTGAATCATCAGAAATTGCAGAAAGTGGTACACACCTTTGTTATGAAGGTTTCAGTGGTGTCTGTAGTGGGTTATTAGGGGGCTTACACCGTGTAATACCATGTTTTTTTCCTGAATATTTTGGAAGATTACATGGTTTGGTAAGGACTTACAGTTCTGGTGTCATCAGCAGATATCTTCTGACCATCCACCAATGAAGTGCACAGCTGACTGGTGGGACAGTCCTTTTTAAAAATCAAACATGCCTTAGCTGCGGTCTGCGGAAGAGAAGGAAACTCCAGTTGAAGGAAACTCTTGTTGGTAAAACCGTGCATGCATGATGATCTTTGCAGATGGAGCTGGAGACATGGGCAATTTGCAAAACAGGAAAACTAATATAGACCCAAGATACTTTTAGTGGTCAGGCATTGATGAGATGATGCTAGTTAGTGCGACCGCTATGTCCTGTGTTTTCCATCCTTGACCACAGGCGTTTTCTCTGCCTGGTCTGTGGGGATAGAAGAGACATGGCACTTTCACGTCTGCCAAGATTAGCAGATTGACAAACCCTCACTTAAAGCTTTGGTATTCTAGAGAATATCAGTGCATTTCCTATTTCTGACTTTAAAAACGTCCTCTTTCTGCAGCAGCCAACATAACATGTTGTTATTTAATCTCATGCACCTGTTTGCAAAGGATGAAAGAAAATTGGCCGTACCTTTTCAAAACTTAGGTTAGACTTTAACTGCACTTTATCAGCACGATCATCTTGCATAAACACGATCCTATAGAAGGCTGACCTGACATGCACTCAGGTGCTCCACTCTAATGTGGATGTTTGCCAAATGGGTGTTATTATATAGACTAAGGTTTGCCCCAAAAGTCATATTTATCTATAAAGCCTGAGTATTAGTTTGAGAATGGACACAGTCAGACTTACACTGACACAAATGGGCCTTGGCATGGCAGGCATTCTCTGCTGCAGATTAACCCTGAAGGAGGTTTTGTTTCACGTTGAAAATGGTCCATTTGCATGACTTTCAACTGGTTACGGCTGCTTTAATCATCAGTCAGTTGTCAAATGTCCAACTTTTTCACTCCAGGCGATAAATGGTGTGCGTGTACGTGCACAGAAACTCATGCTACTGAGGTATATTTGTCAGGTGAGACAAATTAACAACACTTTCCGTCTTTAACTTGGAAATTACTGTCACGGCAAGTGTTCCAGTTTTAATATATCACAGCAGGTTAAAAACAATAGCATGTTGCATATGAAGCTTTTGCATTAGTGTCCTGTAGGCCTTTCAGGAAAAAAAACAAATCTAAGTAAGAGTAAATAACTGTTAATGAACTCGTCTCTCCACTTGCAGTTACTGAGGCATTCAAAACAGCTACTGTGTTGTTTTGGATTTTGCGGTTTTGACTTTGCATGCTCGGTTTATTCACAGAAGTGCTTTTGCCCAGCGTAACAGGACTGAACAAACCTGAAATTTCCGGTCTCTGCACAGTTTTAAATATCTGTGTTGTAGAATTGCACTGTTTGCTCTCTCACCAAACAACCGCAGTCTGGGTCTTGTGTCAGCATGTGTGAATCGGTGAGAGCCGAGAACAGTATGTATGCCTGAACGTGTTTGGTGCGTCGGTGCGCTGGTACAGGGCTGCTCTGTGCCATGGTGTAGGCTAGAACAGGGGAGTCATGCGGACACTGCTGCGCGCCCAATCTGTGCCAGTCACACAGTGACTATAACTGAGCTGCTGACCTTGGAAGCCTTGAGTTCTCACATAGCAGTTAAACCTCTTACCATGCCCCACACTCCCATTCCCAAACCCAGGTACTGTAGTCCTGCTGCTCAGCTACGGCTGTGGATTAAAAAATTAGGCTGAACAGTAACTCCCCCCCCCCTTTTTGTTATGAATTGAAAAAGAAAGATATCTTTCTAGTGCAACCTTTTCTGTGGAAAAACAGAATAAATTGACTTAAAAGAAAATATGCCCAAGTCATTGGTTCATTCACATTTAACATACCAAGAGAGAAAATGTACAGGAACTTTATCCGATCAGACCATTAGTGGGAGTAGTCTGACACGGCCCAAATGACCAGAAGGGCCAGCAAATGACACAACATTGGGTCATATCCTGTTAAGTCTTAGCGGACTTTTTAGATAGCGGACTTTCCCCCCCTTACTTTGTGAATAGCAGTGCTTCTAGACGTTGCATGACATCCCCACTACGCAGAAAGGCTCATTACTCAACTATTAATGACTTACTAAGTCCCAGGCCAGTACCACTTTGTTTTCAAAGTCGTTTTGTCATGTTACTGTACTGTGTCAGTCACAGCTTGTTAGGAGTAGTCACAACACCCAGTGCTTTCAACCAGTGACTAATCTTATCTTAGCCTCCTACATAATCGTTTACTCTTTCCCCTATTTCTGGTTTTCAAGACTCGGGGAACAGTTTCACTATGACTGTCGGGGAGAAAATATCTCAGTTCAGTGCAGGATTTCTTCTCTTAGGAACTTCTTGGAGGTGGACAATAGCCTGGAGACTCCCTGAACCAGAGAGTCATTCGACACTGATTCATGGTTTCTTCAATTATTCAAGTTTAAGCTGTGGAGCACATTGTCAGCCATAGTTAGAGTGGGCCAGAGGGAAAACACCACACACACTCGCATTCCTACAACCTCTGGCATGGCCTGGGCTGTGATACACCAGATGGGACTTGGGCAGGGTGGTCTGAAGTTCATCCAACATTTCTGAGAAAAGCACACACTTTTCCCCCCCAAAAAAGGAGCATTTTAAACACTGCAAAGGCAGGAGGAAAAAGTGAAAGAGCGAAAAGGAGATCAGCATTGGCGGATTTAATTTCCTACAAAAACTCAACATTTCTTTTCTTTTTTTTTATATATATATGCAGATTAATCTCATGTGAGCATGGTAGTTTGTCTTGATGACAGTTGAACTGTTCCAGGACAAATGTTCATATCTGTCATTCTCTTGTGTAGGTTACATTCGTAGACAGCGGTGGTTTTGTCTACCGGGGGCTTTGTTTTGAGCCAACAGCTGGGTGGAATGATTGGCATTCGTTTAGAGTAATTGACCAGTGGGAATAGGGGAAGTTTAGAGGAGAGGGAAAAAGAAGGAGGTGGGGGGTGGTTGTGATCTAGGAGACACCAGACCACACAACCTGCAAGTTCAGGCTGATAGAGAAGCTGTGGCTTTTGTGCTTTTTCTGCCCAGGCGCGTTCAGCCACGACTCTTGTAGGTGTTGACTTAAGGTAGTAAAAGCCCATGTGCATGTGCACATGCACCCATGCACACACATGTTTATGGTAACTACATACACAAACGTAGCCAGCACCTGTTAGTCTTGTGCAGTGAAGATGATACACAGACACTTTGTTGCTTTTCTGTTTTTTATTCTTATCTCCAAATGTTAAATAACACTATGCCAGAAATGTGTTGGCTTTGGTAACTTGTTATTGTAGTTTCAAAACAATGAGTTTGTTCAACAGTTGGAACCAAAGAGAGCCGAAAGTATTGATCATTACATTGTTGTAGGTATTGGTAAAAATACTTGTTTACAGAACTTAAATGTCACCTTCAGAAGTTGCACAAATCTCCATAAGTGAAACAACATTTAAATAGGGCAGCAACCTGAGCCCGTCTGATACTGGACTTCTGAGAGTTGAGTTGTTTTCTTGCATTAATAAATCTGTGTTAAACTAAAACTGGATGATATCATGCCGTTTGATTCAAGAATACTCGCTTTAAAATGATATAAAACAGAGAAAAGCAGCAAATCCTTAAATTTGAAAACCTGTGATTCATTGACTATTCAATGACTTGTTTTAGCACTAGATCTACTATTTCTAAAGTTTGCTGACTGCGCTGCTTTCGCCCCCTGAGATTAATCTATACCATGGATTGAGCTGCCTTTGTTTATATATGGTTGTGTGAGTATATGAATAACACCAGCAGTTACAAAGCTAAGTGAGTTTGTACCCTATACAGGGAGGAGGTGCTTCAGTTAGACCAAGAAAGTATAGAGATAATGATAATATAATGTTTTACACTATCTATGAATTCAGGTATTATTATACTTTCTTTACTATTTACAGTAACCAGTGAAGAAGGATACTTCCAGGACTGTAATGTAAAGCCAGAAGGGGAGTGATGATGGCGAAGTTTAGTGCTAGTCAATGATTTCCTCGAGGGATCGACTCTGAGGCTCTGCGGTGTGAAATGAACCGTTTTCACTGAACCCGCTGCATTGGAAAATGTATATAAAGTAAATGTCACAAGCAATGGGGGGGGTGCCGACATGTAGAGAGAAAGGACTAAACAAACTTCATTGTTACTTAGTGAAAGACAGTGGAGAAGGCGCGGCGAGAGAGTGGGTCAGTGATGTCTGCGAGGAGTGTGTAGAGGCAAGTGTGTGAATGGAAAAAGCAAAGCTGAGCAAACATCAGCAAGAATCCCACCTCACATAGGATAATAATGAGTTTTATATGTTGGTGTTATATTCCACGTGTAATTGGTGGTGCTGTGCCAACACCTCAGACAACACCTCAAACAAAAACACCTACAGAAAATGGTCCATGATGTGAAAACACAGAGTTACATGTTCTTGCTTTCTAATTCAGTGTGGCGGACATACGTTGTAAGTGAGCTAAACTTACTCTTTAACTAATGTTTACCTTTTATGATAAGCAACTGTTCTACATTTGATACTACCTTCTAATAAGGCACTCTTTATAAAGGGTTTGTAACTAATGGCTTTATGAATGATTAATACAAACTTCATTCATGCTTTATAGATCAGTTATTAGCTTAGATTAGATTTGGAAAAAATGATCTTTTATGTTTAATACTAATGGTGTTACTAATGTTGCACAGCTGAAAAGATTAGTAGTCAATCAAATAGTTGATTGATAAAAAAAAAGTATAGGCAACAAAATCTGCTTATGTGCCATTTTTCTTTGTCTTATACATGAGTAAAAAAGCTTCTATAGGTTCATTGGACAAAAGGTAATTCCAGAGATTTCATAAAACAAACAAACAGTCAATACATGGAGAAAATGAATAATGTATAAAATAAAATAATCATTTGATGCAGCCATAAAATGTTGCTAATCGTTTTATTTTATGCCTAATAAGTTGTTAATAAATGGATTTTGATTCAGATCCAATGTAGCGTTTTTGTGGAAAGAAAGTGGTCAGTCAGTCAAAGGGACTTTTTCACTGTTTGGCAAGTTGTTCTCATTAATGGCTTATAAGTGATATATAAAAGCTTATAAAGTAAATTATTTATTAACTATTACTAAAGCAATTAGTTACAATATATAAACCCGTTATAAAGGGTTATATTTTGTAGAATAACTGAGCTGCAGTTATTATATATGAGTTGTCAGAGGTGACGGTGTTTTTCCATTTTCCCTCAAAAAGTGGTCATCGTTATGGGAAAACACTAATGATTTCTGTTCGACCGACGATTTCAAGTTCAGATTTGTAATGATTTTTGTGATTCAACCACTGCACTTTTTTTCCAAGTATCCTTTCCTCTAAGTGCAGTGAATGAGGTAATTATTTAGCAAACAGCAGAGTTATATATATATATATATATATATATATATATATATATATATATATATATATATTGTTTTGTTTTTTATTATATAATAGTTGTTTTTTGTGTTTTT
>JAVQJL010073622.1:0-10177 GCA_036024295.1 Nannoperca obscura | reverse complement strand
GATGGCAAGGAGACCCTCCAACATGAAAGAGTTGGAGCTCATTGCTAAAGATGAATGGGCAAAAATACCAGTAGACATTCAAAAAGCTGGTCATCAATTATAGATGGCGTTTGATTGCTGTAACAGCCAATAAAGGCTTTTCTATTGATTATTGAGAGGGTATAAATAATTTTGGACATGCCACTTTATTAAATATTAATAAATATTTTTCTTGTACATTGTCTTATAATCTTCTGGGAGACGCCTGTGTCATTTCAATCCAGAAAAAAACTTGCTGGTTGAATAAAATTAACTTTAAGTTAAAATTTGCCAGAGGGCTTGACTGTATATATGCATACATATATAAATATATACATCAGTGCAGCAGAGGTTTTCAAAGTGAAGTCTGAGACTTTGATAAGCCCTGCTTTAATTTGTGTTTTCCATAGACGGTTTACTGTGTCTTTGTATTGTTTATGCTTATTTATGAAAATGTAGCTTAACAAATTAAAAGTAACTCATTACTGTA
Organism: Nannoperca obscura; assembly: GCA_036024295.1. Classification (NCBI taxonomy): domain Eukaryota; kingdom Metazoa; phylum Chordata; class Actinopteri; order Centrarchiformes; family Percichthyidae; genus Nannoperca; species Nannoperca obscura. Next base: position 9,669 of record JAVQJL010073622.1, on the reverse strand, counting down.
ATGCTACTTAAGTACACATTTCCATTTATTTGTACATTTATTGAACAACTACTTGACTAATAGTCTACATATTAAAACACTGAAACATTTAGACAGCAAATTAAGCATTACAACAGTATATACAATTACAATTAGGTCAAGCTCCCCAACATTCAAATTATGTTAATTTGTAATACTAATATTTTATATAAAATTTTACTTCTGCCGCAATCCCACACATAATTTCCTCTCAGCTCTATGGAGCTTTACATATGTCAGTGTTAACAGCTTGTTTCTACTGACCCCAAGTGGCCAACAAGTCAATAAATGCATAAATGCAATTTTAAGCAATAATTCTGTCAATAATATTTAAATACTTTCACTTAAGCCAAGTTTGAATGCAAGACTTTTAATTTTAATATTTATAGTTATCCCACCACAAGGAGGAAACCCCGGGGAAACACTTTTAAACTGCCAGTACTTCAGCTTATACCTACTGCCTCTACTACTGCCTCAAAGCCCTGATCTCCAAATAGATTCTGAGAACTGCAGTAAGGGATGTCGCAGACTTAGACAGTCTAAGCTCCTCACACTACAAAGCTGATTGGGTCCGTGGCAACAAATACCCAGTCATCTTTTACCTTTAGCTTACATTCAGAATCTGCTAACAGAGCCATGCATGCCTGGAGACAATTCACAAGCCTTAAAAGGTGTTAATGTTTTGTAAAACTACATGTATCAAGGGTGCTAAAAAGGTGTTGTAGTCTCAGTCACAAGCCTTGTTGCTGTTGTATTTGCAGAAGAAGGCCACTTTAGCAATCCTGGAGCAGGAGCAGGCGAAAGCCAGAGAAGAGGCGTTACACCAGAAGAAGCTGAGGGAGGAGGAGCAACACATCAGCGAGGCCTTGGAAGAATCTAAAAAAGTACGTTGTGTGACAAATTCCCTGCAAGGCGTTCAGTTTGTGTGTTTTAATTGAGACTGATGTCACTTTTGTTTTCATTTCTTTATAGTTTGCTGCTTTGTTTAGTCATCGTCACATATTGTGTTGTTATAGAGTTACAAAGTGAAGGATTATGTATTTTACCCTTTTTTGAGAATTTTAAGCAAAGACCAAGATTTAGGAGTAACATCAGACGAAGGGAGAAGAGAGGAGGGTTTAGGAAAGCATATTCATCACTTTAACATACTCATCTTATATATGCTCCAATTGGAGTACATTCTGACATCATCCTTCAAGAGCATATCAACATGACCATCAACAGATTTCTGAGGAGCCTACAGAGTCTGATGCCACCGCAGCAGCTGCTGAGGACAACAAACTCGTGACAGAAGAGAAACCAAATGATCCAGATCCAGAAAACCAGGAACACGACACTGAACCAGAGGTGATGAAAAGTACACCTCACATCTGTGTGCTTCTGGTGGAGGCGCCTCCCTGATTTTTTGCAGTGACTTCTTTGGTTTGGTTTCCTGTGATCTTTGGGTTTGATTCATGGCTGTTGCTGAGGTCTTTTGGGTGACGGGACAGATTAGTTTACTTATTCTAATGCATGACTCGCCTTGTACGGTGTGGAAGTCATCAAATGACTTAAGGAGATGGTGTGTATGCCAGGTGAAGGTTACAGATAATCGAGAGTCACCTGAGAGAAATCCTTTGGAGGCCAGTAGCTCTTCTCTCTCTGAAGCCCTCAGTACTGAGGTCAAAGAGGAGTCTTCAGAAATGCCTGTTGAAAAAACCGACGTGGAGCCGAAGACCGATGAAGCAGAAGAGAAAACAGCAAGCAGCAGTCACACAGAAATAAAAGAAGTTGACCAAGATGAGGAAAAGGTGATGAGACACTTTTTGTGGCCAAATTACATCTTCATTTAGTACCATGATGTGTTTGCCTGCATGACTTAATAACATTTAATTCCTAACAAATTAAAAAGTAGATAGGGGTTCATGTCAAGCACTGCGAGAGCAGAAGGCCAAACCCCTGCTTATGCTTATGTAAACTGGTTAGATTACACATTCTTCTGTCTCACAACTGCTCTGCAGGTGGTTGATCCACCTGACACGACTGCGTCAGAGCAGACTGAAGCGTTACACTCGACTCCCAGCCGGGACAAAACAGAAGAGCTCCTCGACAAACAAAGCCCTCGTTCCCCTGACCCTCAACACACAGAGCAGGTGATGCTGCAGTTATACACGTAGTGTGCGTGAGGATTCACGTTGCCATGTGTGCAGATTGAGGATGCAAGAGATGCAGGGTAAAGAGCAAGGAAAGACAATGGACAGATGAGCAGATAAAGTGCAGATAGGTTAAACATTACAGGCCAGAAGACGACAGGAGAGAAGAGCTGAGAAGACGTTGCATGTTCATTCCTCTAAATTTTACAGGTGAAGAAAAACAGACAGGGGTCAGATTTACTAATCTGCCAATCTTTACATCACACCATTTCATCAGCAGGTTGAGGAAGATGATACTGGTAAATTGGAGTCAGCCCCAAAAAGTGACGTCTCAAAACACAAGAGACATTTTCAATAGAACAAACACCAGACACAGAAATCGTGTTCTCCAACTCTTCAGGACCAGGAAAGAGTAGCAGATGTTTCTTATTCTTTACAAAGTTTTGACACACCAAATAATTAAGTCCAGAGGAGGCCGCAGTGTTGAGTTTGAGAACTAAAATGTCCCAGCAGCCAGAGCAGAGACTCTGTAGAGAATCTAGAGATAGAAATACAAAGACACATTTGTTTAATGCTTAACCAGAAGTGTTGTGACCACCTCATCTCAGGAGACAGACGGGCAGGGCACGAGTGAGACCACTGATAGCTCGGCTCCAGTGGACGCTGACGTAACAGTAGAGGGGACAGAGTCAAGACCTCCAACCTCCCGTCCTGACAAGGAAGACGTCAAGGAGGAGGTAAATGAACACGTTCCACAAACATGAACCAAACTGACTTAGTTTTGATGTTTCCACTTCAGAGAACTGTGAATAATTGTAACAATGCTTTGTGTTGCTTTTCAGGAAGAAGGAAAAGAACATACGTAATCACATCAGTGTTGTAAGTCAGTCCACTGATTACATGCAGTTCAAATCATTGTATAACTTCAGTATACATGTAGTTTGATGGGTATATATGTAAAAATAAACATTTATCACCATTAATTTGTATTGATGTGATTTATTTCAGTGTCAGTGTATAAATCTGATTCAACTCCATCACAGCAGGCAAGGAGTGGGACTGTGTCAAGAGCGTTTGATTGTGTAAGCCTGCAACATTTCACTGGCATGTCTGGTATTTTGGCTGAATGATGGCGCTGATTTCCTCTCAGTGACCTTTGAACTGGAGGAGGAGGCGCGTGATGACTGCTGGCACTTGTTCAGTTCAGAATGCGCGCTGCGTTTCACGCTGCAGACCAGACGACGGCGTCACTGATCAAACACGGCTGCGTGTGATCGAGTCGTCTGATCAGTATCTCGGTCCAAAGGAAGGCTGGGTTAGTGAGAGTGAAACTGTAGCTGGAATTTAAAGGCGCCTGCAGTCACAGAAGGGTCTTCACTCCAAGATGCACTAAAGCAAAACGCGGACAGAGACATGGCGATGGGACTGATATCCAGCGCTGCGGCTGCAGTCGGCGGCCTCGTCACTGGAGTCATGAATTACTTCACTGACATGTTCCTGACTCCTCCGCTGAAGGCCGCTCTCAAACATTTGGAGGAGACTGATCTCAAAACTTTGAAAGGAGGTGAGTCGCAACCGTCTCTGATTTTATCCAGCAAATGTGATATTAAGATAACGGACACAATGGTTGAAAGGAGCTTTTGTTCGTTGGAATGCGATCTGCGTTTAATCTGTTGCTCAACTCTTCTGCCTCCTTCGGTCCCTCAGAAATCAAGATCCTAAAAGCCAAGTCTCTGTGGGACAGTTCTGGAGCTGTCATCATGGCTGTGCGGAGACCTGGATGATTTTTGTGCAGAGAGGTAATGTCCACAAAGCATGTCCGGTATCTGAGAGGACACAGTTCTTATTATGACACTCTGTCTTTATGAAATAAATGATTGGCTTCATAAAAAAAGATTTTAACCCCCTTAATGTCCCCTTACACTGAGACTCAGACCCTAGACTCTGTTATCTCTGCACCATTACATCAAATTATTTCTTCTGCCATTTTCTAAACATTTATCCAAAATCCTTCCTGACCTCTCTGGAAACTTTGGGATGTCCACTGCATTTTAATATTAAGTTCTGTGTTTTGCTGCTGAACAGCCCTTTCTGTTTGGATTTATTTAATACATTATCACTCTAAAGCTGACTTGATTAGTCTCTAGAGGGGGACCAAGCTTGGTCACCTTTGCACAGTGACTGACAAGAGACACAAGTCAGACATGCTGCCACTACAGTGCTAACACACATGTCAAGAGGACGTTAGTGTAGCTCAGGAGGAACATACATGACCAGGAAAACAATATAAATACAGTTTAGTATTGTGTGATGCACCTAATAACCAGGACAATGAAACGGATAACGCAGACAAGATTAAAGCTTGAGAAATAAAATGATGTAAAAATACAAACAATCACAAACATTTTAAATTCATAATTGTAGGCATGGTATTTATCCATACTGGTTGATGCGTTCAGTGTCTTTGTGTTTGTAGTAAATGCAATGAACAATGTTTTATATCCTGACTGGCTGCAGGAGGCTGCAGAGCTGTCCTCTCTGAAACCCCAGCTGGACGAGCTCGGGGTCCCTCTGTACGCTGTGGTGAAGGAGGACGTCGGCACCGAGGTCCAGAACTTCAGACCGTACTTCAAAGGGGAGATCTTCCTGGATGAAAAGGTGGACTTGGTAGATTGTGTATTCAGTTGACTCCCTGATACGAAGGTTTTCCGTTAAAGGAACACTTCTTAAAACCAGATTTACATCACTTTTTGTAAACACTGAAGTCATTCAGCATCTGTGGGAAATCACTTTAGCTCTGCATGAATGATTCAAGGCTTTTGGTTTGTCTGCTTGGATTGCAGAGGCGTTTTTATGGGCCCCGTGTGCGGAAGATGGGTCTCCTGGCATTCATGCGCATTGGGGTGTGGATGAACGGCCTGAGGGCCTTTAAGAACGGCTTCATGGGAAACGTTTTGGGAGAGGGATTTGTCCTCGGTGGGGTCTTCGTCATTGGACGAGGACAGCAGGTAAAACCTCTGCAGTCAAGTTCATATCGGCACACAATCAGTTGTGTAACAAAATGCATGTATTGCATTACAACTGATAAAGAGGAGTTAAACAAGCCGACTTGGAAACATTGTTTCTGCTCTTCCACAGGGAATACTTCTGGAGCACAGAGAGATTGAATTTGGAGATAAAGTCAACATTGTAGATGTCATCCGAGCTGCCAGAAGAATTGCACAAGAACTTCTGCCTGTAGATCAGAAATAAGGCTTTGTGTTTCCACTGGTTGATAAGAATCTCATATCTGTTAAAAACATGTCCATGAGCAGTTACTCACCTTGACAATCCAACACCTTTCAGAGCACAGAAAGTGAAGACAAATATAAATGACATGCAGCTATATGAACATATAAATGTTAGAATTTTAGTGTAAAGTTCACGTTAGATTTGTGACTTTGGTGTACTGGTCTGGGGGAAACCAGGATGCATTTTGCAGTATGATGTGTAGTAAGAGGCTTAGTGTGTTTATGATGGTCTGTCTTTTAAAGTCGAGAGAAGAAGCAGACCTGATATCTAACACTCTGTTTCCTGTACTACTCTGTGGTACTGCTGTTATCTGGAAACTGACCTTTTGACTAATAAAACATGGTTTGTGCTCTCCAGTTTGTTTTTGTGGTTCACTCCTTGGATGAAGTTGTTCACATGTTGACTCCCTAAAATAACAGTAATCTGAATGCCCCTGGGTGGAGGCAGGGTGGGACTGCTTTCTGAGCCAAAAGCCCCATCAGATCAGTCTCACTGGATCCTATTCTGTTCATCTGAAACAACTATGGAGACAGGTTTGTATTCCTTTATTGTTAAATCATAGAATCTAATGCAGGATGTAGATCAAATATATTGTACTTGTATAGCTCTAGATGTCACTGCTAACATGCTTTTTCTTATCAAGTAGTTCTTGAAAGTAATGGTCATTGATATGTTATTTGTAATGGTTGAGTTAACTGAACAGCATGTTCATGCATTAAGGCAAAGTGAAAAACTACTGTTACTGCAGAGAAGGGCAGCTACAGTTCAGCAGATAGTGTTAGTCACCCACATGAAGGGCGTGGTCCTCAATACAGTATTGACTTTTTGTAGCATCCCATATAGCAGCTTTAATTAACCTCATTTTAATACTTTCAAAATAGTTTGTTATATATTGAGACTGAAAATGAATTCTTGACCTCAGCTTCTATTTGAAAGTAGAACAGCTCTTGAATAGACCCTGTGAGCAGGCAGCTGAGGCGGTTCAAATCTTTTCCTCACACAATGTGGGCTACTTTATCAAACACCACGATGTTAACTGACAAAACCCGTTTTTGTTACCACGGGAGATTAGTCATTGCACTGTGTGTAAACCGTATCATTCTGAGCTAAAGACTTCATCCTCATGGGGATTTGCATAGAGATGTCAGCTCTGCTGAATGAGTGTTTATCCAAGTCAAAACAGAAAAGGTAATGTTTGAACAGGGAAAGTAGATTTTTAGGGGTCAGTCTGATATAGCATTTCATTTAATACAGTAAGTAGTAATGTTGAATTGTTAATAAATCCTGGAATATTCTGTGCCCTTTTATTTACTTAATAGAAGAAGTGCATTATGTGATGTTTATGAAACCAGTAAAGAGTAATTTATGGTCAGGCTCTCTCCAGTTATGTCCTCCATTCTGAAAGGGAAGCTGTTTAATGTATGGTATGTGGCTCTGGCTGTTATGGCCACACTGATGGTTGTGGTGGCCCTCAACACGGACTTATTCCTAACAAAGTCCGCTCCAGCCTGAGGTTCATTCTTAAAGTTCTTAGTAAAAAATGTAAATGTCAAATATCTACATCTACCCACTGGGTCTGCTACAAGTGAAAGATAAAGTGATGTGTGTGTATAATACAAAACACTGTATTGTATTAGTTTAGTAGCAGGACAAAAGCTAAAACTTAAAAAGGAAGAAGGAATTTGGAGATAATATAAATTAGATTTTACACACTGATTTTTCCAAGTGAGATTTTGTCAGAATAATGTGTTTTTTTATATCTCCCTCATGTCACCAGTAACATCTGTTTCAGAGTTGTTTGGCTGCTTGCTGTCCTGTTAATGTTGGCTCCTTCATGATAGTCTGTGTATAAACGCCCGAGGAGACAGACCTGATGCTGAAAACCAACTCAAACTACAAGGTTACAATAAAATATGTGCAATAAATAAAATAAATACTTTAATTAAAGTGGATTCCTTGGAATCAAAGTTACATTTGTGTAAATTAAAATAGTGATTGCAGTACCGTTGAATCATTATCTAATGTACAGAAAGTTCAGACAAGCTGTCAGTTGATTGGCATATTAGTTGTTCAATCAAATATTTTCAATTAACTACAACCCAGCCAATCGACGTGGCCAGGGGCGGAGCTTGTCCCAGCCGGAGAAATGTCCGAGCCAGGTGCGTTGGATCATTATGCACAACATGGACTCAGGTAGGCTAACTAGCTGACACGGTTTAGTTCACGTTCAGACTCTGGGGTGAATTTAAAAGATAAAAGGAACAGGTGTTCTGTGTCCCAGCAGTTTAATGTTGCTGTGAGCATCTGATAACTGGCAGGGTTTCAGCAGAGAGAAGAGCTGCCTGGTTGTCTGCAGAGTCTCCGCTTGAAACGTAAAATGTGCGGTAAGTATTTAGTTTTGTCGTGTTATCTTATACTTTTTGCACTATATCTTGTTTATTTGTTTTTGCACGTATTAGATATTGTAACGGAATGAACTTGCGTAGTAAATTCAGACGCAAATAAACTTTATGAAATCTATGTGGGCCTCGATAATCGCACGCTAACGTTAAATGTCGCCTTTTGACGCACCCGCGACTTTGCACGCTGTTTTAGCGTCGCTGTCCGCGGTGCTGAAGCACCAGGAGACACTTAGGGGAACCCCGAGGTGACGACATGAGGACACACTCTTATCACGGGTTGAGTTTAGTGACATGTAACCATGGTTTCAACACCATGTGACATCCTGACTCTTAAGTGGGTCAGGTCTGAGCTAAGTAAACCCATTAAATCCTGTGTCTAACCTCACCTACAGAGACCATCTCAATATGTTTTGGCCTTTCTTTGAATGCCCTAATGTCCTTAATGGAATGCAAGTTGAAAAAACATCTGCTCTTAACATTTAAGGCGTGCTCTATGTGGATGCGTTGCTGTACTAGATGTGTTTATTTATCCAGCTGTTGTTGTTGTTGTCTGTGAGATGCAGACAGGTGAGAGAGATGCAACATGGGCAGGAATGGAGCAAAGTGTGACTCCAGGAAGCCAAAGAGTCAGCCATCATGTCACAAAACAGCCTTCATAGGTGAGTTGGATTATCCTGCCTTTTCCCTCTACTGGCAAGCTAATAAAAAATACCACCTTTATACAAACCAACACCATACATGTGTGTTTACAATGCAGTTGTGACAATGTAATATAGTCTCAGTATGCCGGGAACACAGTGGACAAATTCCCTCTGCTCTATGCTGCTGCAGACTCCTCCACCCGGAGCTGATCCCCCGGTGGAGTGTGTGTGAAAGGGGACGCTGCCAGCCTCCATGGCTCACTCAGACCCATCCCGCAGGGACAAGACCCCCGGGACCCAGGGGTCGCACACTGCTACACGCAACCTCTTACGGAAGAAGGAGCAGCGCCGGCGTGGAATCCGATCCTCCTCACCCATGGGCCGGGTCATCCTCATCAACTCTCCTGTGGATGGTAAGGATTAGTTGGGCTGGCTCATTATGTATTTCACATTCCAACCTCCAGTCGACTGTAGACAAAACACTGTAGGTTTAGAAGTCTGACAGACAGAATATTTGGTATTTCTTCTAGGATTTAGGCATGGATTAGATGTGATAAATGGGATGCAACAAAGCAGAGACCTACTTAGGAGGATCTCTTTACTATCTGACATAAGTCCTGTATTATACTGAGCTGATCAGCGGTTCTCAAGCGTTTTCCCTCACGAGAACATGTAAAAGGTTATAAGCATTAAAGTCACAAAATCAAACAACAGCTTTAAACATCTCAGAAACAAATCCCACAATCGGAAACAATAACACCGTCAATAATAGATAACATACAAACATAAAATGAGATAGTGTGTACCAGTATCCAGAGAATACGTTATTGCTGTATTATTAATGCACCAACCTTACTTCAAATAGTGCTTGGTTTCCATTGCTCTCAGGCTGCATGTGGCCCTCACATCCTCCAGCAATAACACAGGCAACCTCTATATTCTATCTCTATCTTTAATTCAATTCAATTTTCTTTATATAGCGCCATATCATAACAAAGTTATTGGAGAACATACAGTAGTAACAATAACAGCAACAAGGGCAGTTGAGCAGGAACACGAGGGCAGCCGGAGCAACCACAGATCCAGACTCTACAGCGCCGGAGGCACAAATACATGCAGAAATCTTTAGAAGGAGAGAGAGAGAGCGGGACGAGAGAAGCACACAGCTAGGGGAAGAAGGTGAAT